>JASTWP010002649.1:0-38774 GCA_030770255.1 Temnothorax ravouxi | reverse complement strand
TTAGTTGTCCGCGCTAGTAGGTTCCCAATAAAAGCAGACACTATTGACGCATCCAGCTCAAAATCAGTTAAATAAAGCGCGCCCTTCGATGCGCAATTTCAAACAGTTGCATTATTTTCTCGTTTTAATTTGGCAAATTTTAGATATTTAGATACCGGAAGTATATTACGAAAAATTAAATTATTGGAAGGAACGGGCTAATTATGAGCCGAGCGTCATAATTCGCTCGACTCATAATTATCATTACTGGAGCCTCTACTTCGACTTATACTACGTTTACGCGAGCGTTACTTCTGTAGTAACTTACGATAATTCCTTCGCGTAAACGTGATTTTCTTTCACGTAAACGGGATTTTGTAGTAACTTACGATAATTTACTCCGCGTAAACGGGTGAATTATCATAAGTTACTACAGAAGTAACGCTCGCGTAAACGTAGTATTAATTAAATTATTATTTACATATGTAATATAAATCTATTTTTTTTCAGTTACTATTCGTGATTATATGTTAATGGAATAAAGCATATATTTCTCGTCGAATCTGGGACTCTATAAAAATTAAAGAAGAATATATTTCTTATCTTAAAAAAATCCTGGGTACTTTATACGAGCGTCACTTCCAATTCTATATTTCATATGTGTATATAATACATTATATAATTATATACTATTAAATATATAATATATATATTATATATCTATATATAGCGTCCGTATATAATGAATAAGTACCTAATCCTGTGAAGCACGTGTGCCAATATGTTTGAAAAAATTATAAACATTTCATCAAAAGTACCCGACAATTAATCGCGAACAAGTAACCGATTTATCGCAATACCAATAGCTCGAGGAAACAATCGCGATCTGTTCATTCTTCGTGCCCCATAAATTCGTCCGCTGTGGGTGGCGGTGCTATTGGTTTTGCGTTTGCCGAGAGTTAGAGGCATAATGACGGGACATACTCACCGACAGAAGGGACGAAATGTAGCGAGGCTAATCCGCGAGGGGGAACATGGGGCCCGCGGGTGTCCCCGCGGCACGCGATGGTACCTCGCGGGGGCTTGCGCTCACCGATCTCACCCTCGCTAGCGCCCTAGCATACGCGTCTTCCCCTCGCCACCTCGTCTCTTCTCACCCCGCGCGAAATAGGGTCGGCATGTGGTCCTAGAGTGTATTTGCGGTGTTCAACCAGCCGGGCGAAATATTATGCCAGTGTTTTATTGTGCGATCATCCCGACGGCGGTGCCCCACTGCGCGCGAGGGCGAAGGGATTGCGGCTATACGAGTGTTGCGGTGAGTGTTTACACGTTGGCACACGCTGTCGGATTTGTTACACGCTCGTTATGCGAGGCGCGTTCGCGTTTATCGGAGCCGATTCTGAAGGAGGCTACAACGGCATTTAGAATGAAGAGCGACCGATTACGAATAGAATGGAGAACTCTTGCGCTGGCCCCCTCACTAATTTGTCGCTGTAACACGATTGAAATTCCAATACATAAATATTTAATGAATTAGAGTTTAGAACATCGCGAAAGGCACGAATCAAACATTACGTAAGGTAGGCTCCAGATTAATTAAAAACTGCAGACGAAAGCGGCTGATTCAAAAGACACGCGATATAATTAATGGTCCAATTTGCGTATGTATTTGTGTTGGAGCATTAAACGCAAGTCATCCGGGGAATAATCTTACGAGTTAGTATCGTTCGTGATAATATATAATGCGTTAATGAAAGTTAAACCGGATAGGGGCGTATCGCGCTTTAGGGGTGAACAAAGACACGGTTCGGTGTGCCGCGCGTCGAGTGGGTGTCGGATAGCCGGGTGTTTAGATTCTGCGCGTATAACACTGCGCGCTCATTAGAGCGCGGCGCTAATTGCATAATTGGTGCCGGCAATTACGAGCAAAGCGGTGTCGCATCGGGGCTCGTCGGCAGCGGCAGCGGCGGCGGCGGCGGTGGCGGTCGGTGACGTCAACATCCAATAATTCGGCACGCGACGACAATCGCACGCTTCCACCGCGCCATTGTGCAAATAGCGGGAATCGCAATTAAAAGCGATAATTCTGTAATTAGCTTCCCGTCGGCGTCGGGTTCTCTTTCCTCTTCCCGCTTCCATGCCAACGCGAACGCGGAGAGACACTCGATCTGCACGCAATCAAATATTCAGGGCTGCTTGATTCTAATAGAATTTTAAACACTGTTACTCAGTTAGTGTCAAGTAAAACAAATATACCTATTCTTTTCTCTGAAAGGCTAATAATTTGCAACGACGCTGTTGCTCGCTGTAATAAATCAAGGATAAAATCCTTTTGCACTAACATAACAATGTACATAATATTAAAAGATATTTCTGGCCAAGCCGGTAATATATATGTATAGTAAAAAAAAGTATAATGTCATGCAGCAATAAATTTTAAATTATTACTTTCGTGATAGTTAAACGACGGACGAACACAGAATAACTCGACAAATAATATTTTTCAGATTTTTTATTATTTTATAAAAAATAATACAGAGAAACTGGAAGACAGCGTGGCATATTCACGAGAGCAAATAAACTTCAGTTTCCGCGAAAATAGCGCTAACTATGTTGTTCCGTGCAGTTGCCCGTTTTCTTTTTTCTCGAAACGAGAGAAACGGCGGATGATGGTATCAATGCAACATCGTGCGCATCATTGTGCATCGCGTGCGACGCGGCCGACCGAGCGGCCGAGCAGCCGCGCGAGAAATTCGTGGAGCATGGCTGCAACAATTGACGTCGCAAGTTACGTCGGAAAACTCGTCGACGAATAGACTCTCTCTCTCTCTCTCTCTCTCTCTCGCGATTAACGAAGATTTCATTAGGGACAATATTGCGGTGGCATCGGCGGCGCTCGTTGACCGGCGAGCGACGCGGGTCCCGGGTTTCTTTATTGGCCGGTCCCGGGGAATAAATTGGAGGGAATTAATTAAGCGGCACAAATTGGATGCAGCGCGTTAGCCCTTATTCGTGGATGACACAATTTAATAAGTATCTTCTAACGTAAACCGAGAGGCGTGGAGAAAGAGAACCGCGGGCTCCGCTCCGACCCGCGGGCCCTTCAAAACGAACGAGAGCATGCGGGACGGAGATGTCGTTGAAGAGATGATAGATGTCATCATCAAAATTATGATGCTACATTAACATATTTAATAAGATTTAATACGAAGCGACTAGAGTCGAAATTCTTGTAATCTTAATTATACAATAACGTATACAATGTATGTCTGACAAAAAAAACATATTGGAAAGATAATTTGCAAATAAAGAATTATTTGCAAAATATAGTTGGTTTGTATAAGTATAGTTTGTATATATAAGATTGAACTAAAATATTTATTTGGCAGTTTATTACAAGACTCAGTTTTTGTGCAAAGTTCGCAAAGTGTTCTCGTTCTGAAAGATGTAGAAAAGCGTGCATTCTCTTGCTTATCTTCTTCTCTCTCTCTTTCGTTTTCATTCGCGCATAGCTACCATCAGCGAATCGTCTTCAACGAAAGGAACTTTAATGCTCATACAGCAGCAACAGCAGCGGCAGCAACAATAATGCGTCGATCGCCGCGGGTCAAGAGGGAAGAGCGTGTCCCAGAATGTAATATCGTGTCATCCACGATATGATTGTACATTGGCTCCTTCGATAATATTACGGCATGAACGGTCGCGGGGTTAACGGGCCGCATTGTCGTCTCGTCAAAAAGAAATCGAGGACGAAACGAGCTGTGGGCAAATACGCCGCGGCCGCCTTCTCGTCTCAGCGAAAGCAATTAAAGGCGAGTGACGCAGACACACGACCGGGGTATCATAGGCTGATATTCGATTTTCTTTTCAATTAATTATCGAGCATTTTTATTTATTAAATAACAAAAAATAACTGAAATCTTAAAATAATAATATATATAATGTATATAATAATAATAAATAATAAAAAATAATTAACTATAATAATAAATAATAATAAATAATATATAATCGTTGTGTAAAATATTTTATAAAATTCCTCAAATTTTGTTTGTTATTCCGATTACGTGTACCTATATTGATCTTGAAAAATTTCTGATCTTGGAAAAAAGAGGAAAACGTTAAGTCCAATATTCAGTCGGAGAACCCACGAACGACGTGAGAGACGCCACGGGACATCCTGTGTATATATATAGAGAAACGAGCTCTCGCTCGCTCGTTCTCCACGCGACGGGATCGCTCTCGCATCGAGCATCGGTGTAATGTACTTTGGTTAAGCGCATCGGAGCATGCTCGTCGCCGAGTTAACGCATTTAATGGAGGTTAACTTTGCATATGGTATTGCTCCCCCGCGCCCCGTGCCGTAACCCCTTTACTGGCGCGGCGCACTCGACGGTATCGAACGCGCGACGCCGGCGTCCAAACTAACCGGGAATTATGCGATACAAAGCGGATAATTACGAGGCGGCTTGATCGATCTTACGTACCCTTCCCCTCCCTCTCCCTCCTCCTTCTGCCGCCCTTTCCCTTCTCTCCAGTATAGCTTCTTCGCCTCATCTCCTTTCCCACGCATGTAATAATGTAAAACTATTCGCGCCGCTGTACGTAAACTTTCGTAAGTGCGCCCTGAGCTTGCTTCTCTCGTCCTCATCCTCCTCCTATTCCTCCTCCTCGAAGATAGCTCCTTCGGTATATCACTTTGCGAACATCGCGGCAGACACGCTCCTCGCGCAGAGACGTGCATGCTTAACATCGGAAAACGTTGTGAACGTTTTCGTGGCATTTTATACTCCGTCAGTATATGCAAAGCGTTCGATAATAGAATCTACTATCGCGCGTTTGGCGAACAGGCCGCTATTTCTGATTTCTGCTGCTGAAAAAAATGGAAATAATTTCTTTTATTTTTTTTTTTTCGTTAAAATTCAATCGTGCTTTTCCGCGGTTCTTGGAGCTTCGAGAGAGTTAAACATTAAAGAAAGCTCGAAGAAAATGCTGCAGCTGCTCTCAGATTAAACGGATTTGTTTGCATAAGACAAAGCGTATATGTGATTCCAATTGAAATCGCTGGGCCGGAAAGGGTTAAGCGGATTACCAAGCGACGTGATATTATTGTACATACTATCAAATTGTACGCCTTGATTTAATCCGTTCATTACCGACGGTATAATGCTGAACAGTCACTGGCTAATAAAATTATTATTACTTTATTATTGAATCTAATCTACCTAAAAAAAAATACGAAGTTCCTTAAACAGTGTTGAAATAAGAGTTCGTCGCGTAACTCTGAAAGAACGTTGAGAAGAACCGATCCGGAGGCGGAAGAAGAAGGACCATGGTTAACAAATTTTTAAATCTAAATTACGAGCGATTTAAAATAACGCCACGCATATATATCGGCGATGTAAAATCGTTTTCGGCCAGGTCGAAGCGTGAAAGCCGCAAATATAGAATCCGGGTATCGTTATAACTCCCATGTTAAATGTGTAAATAAATTAATTCGACCGAATTGAATAACTGATTATAAATTAACAGCATGTAATGAGCGAATCGTAGCGTTGCGATCCCTATGCCATTTGGAACGACGGGCGGTTATGTGATACCAACAACAACAGCATTAAATAATAAATACGGCCGTTAAACAGCAATCATTATCTCGTGCATTACGCAGGGATCCGTGAAATCTCCGAAAATAGTTATTGCAATGCGCCCGCAGATTAAAAATAAGAAGAACCGGCGGTCTGCGTGCAGATATCGCGGTAGAGAGATAATTGGAGTAACGTAATATACGTAATTAGCGGTGATATTAATTTAAGAAAATAAAATCGCGCCGCGCTCATCAAAATTCCGAGATATTCCCTTATCGGATTTTAATATTTACCGAACAATATAAATACGGCTCATAATGAGATAGAAGTAAAATACGTAAGTCGGGTAGTATAACGGCAAGTTTGTTTAGGAATACAGAATTAAGACCGTTAAAGTTTGCGAGCTGATCTACTTTTAGATTGGAATAACGACGACGGGGGAGGAGGGTAAGACGACTTCATTATATAATAAGTATGATGTAAGCATCACAAGAGATTCTCATTATTGAGTAAGAAAATGGAACTCGCCGCGATTGAATTTGAACTGATTATTGATTTACATTGACTCTGCTTTATACCGCGTCGCTTCCTCCTCCGAGCGCTGGTCTGTAAAGACAAGTTTTAATTGAAAGTTGATTAAGACTGCGCCGCGCACCGTAAGTTTTACAGTCTTAACTTAACTTGCGGTCCCGAGATCGTAACTGAATCTCTTTATTCGGGCCAATTGCCGATTCCAAGTTTAATCTCTTCAGAGACGGCACTTTTAAATCGTAGATGAAAAGACAAGTTAATTCTAATTGATTTCGATTTATCGTATCTTCAATACAAAATGAGGCGCTATTAGAAAACGCGTTTTAATATAACAAATATGCAAAAATATTATAAAGTTGGGTCGAATAAAAAATCTTTATTGTTAATTAATTACTGGCAAAGTAAAAGTTTCTGACTTAATTGATATGTAAAAATATATTTTTAAAAAGAGTAAGTGCAGGTATATGGAGCGTCGTTGTTTAAAAGATTAATATTATTTTCATACGCTGTATCACACACCAGTGGCAGTCAATCACGAAGAGCTTTTTGTGCTAGTCTCTCCCGATTTACAAGGACCCATAAATGCATGCCAAGGCATCCGGAAACGGAACCTTTCGACCCATTCACCAGGACAAAATCACGTCCGGTCGCCCTTTCTCCGTGCAGGGATATAAAAGCGCCACTCTCTCTCATTGAAACAAGGGTATCGATACGTGACGATTACATGAATACGGAAATAATCACGGCGAATATAACACTCCGCGATTATCCGACGTAATTATTTCGTTATAATTCTATATTATAATTTTACCGTAATTATCTACAAATATTTTATCGCAATTATTCCATTGTGATTATTCATAAACGTTTCAATTATCCGCGATTTTAATTCCGACGACGCAAAAATCGTCTTCGTTCCCGGCGCGATGATTTCGTCGCGAAAAGGGCGACACGTACGTCTCTCGGAAGTTGCAAGCGGCGAGAGATGTCGAAAAGGGTAGCTAATTCAAAATCGCGCTTGTGCGCCCACTTGATCCGATAGCACTCTCTTCTTCCGCTCGTCTATCTCTTTCTTCTCCTCCCCCTTTCTCTCTCTCTCTTTTTCTTTCTTTCTCTCGTCTCTCCCGACACACCGCAGCGCCAGGTCGACTCCATTTGACTTTTCGCTCCACTCGATTCCACCGCATTGCACACGCCCTTCTCGACGTGCACACTCGAGAGAACATTCTCCGTCCCCCCAATCTCTCTTTTTGTCGCCCTTTTTACAGAAAGGGGAGAGAAGCGACCCGTGTTTATATCCTTCACTCGCACGTTCTCGCCGTTCTCTCATTGCCTCTACCTCTTTCTCTCCTTTTAGCTCTCTCTGCTCTCGATTTACAGAGCGACCGGCGGTTTTCGGTTTATTTCCCGCTTATCCACTCGACATTTGATTTATTCCGTCTATCGCGCACCGCGCTGCGGGTGGTGCGCTTCGATTATCACACCACCGATTGTGGAAAGAAACGTATCGGCAGCGCAGCCTGATGAGATTATAGCTGGACGCAAATAGACACAATAAAATGATAGTTATTATTCTAACATTTCCCCTAATACTGTCAAACTTTTTTGACATATGTTGCCTTGGTGTTCGAGAGATATTGCTTTTACCTTACAAAAAAAAAAGAACAAAGAGTATTATTAAAACGCAGAACAAATATCTTCACACAAAAGATTTTTGTAAGAGGTAACAGAAGTTTCATTTTATTTTGTATTACATAAAACAGCGATTTGATAATCGGACGAAATATACGAGCCATTGATGGGGCGGAAATGACGGGGGCGTCTGCTCGTCGGCGGAACACATTAACACGGTGCCGAGCCGAAAGCGGACGAGCGCGAGCACCGAAACGAAGAAGCAACATCGACGGTGTGATTGAATTAATCTGTCAATTTGCCAATTACACGGATGAGTTTGTTTGGTGGCCGCGGCACGCGGGCGCGTCTCATCCGTTCATCGATCGCGAGCGGATCGGCGGATTGGTTGGATTCAGGGTTCTCCGCGCGCGTGTGCGCAGCGTGAAGTCGCACGGTGGCGTGCGACGCACGTGCGTGCACTCCCGCGCGTACACCACACCAAGCCCTGCGTGCGTACGTGCGTGCGCGTGCACTCGCGCGCCATACGTAACCGCGTGGCTCGGTGCACAGATTCAACGAGCTCAATTGGCGCAGCCGAACGCAGAAGAGGAGGAAGAGGAGGAGGATCGTATTGATTCTCCGGTTACGCAGACCCGCGACAGAGCTACGACGAGCCTGACTTCTGCCTCGAGCAAGAATCCCCGTCGGCCTCCGCTCGAGACGCTGTATGCGCGCGAAAAATAAAGCCTTCACAATCGCTCCGACTAGATGCCGCGAGAAGAGGCAGGAGCAAACGTCAGGTTCACCGATATTGAATCAGGAGCGCAGTCTGATTTTCCATTCTTTCCGTAAATCATGCACATTCGTCCAGATGAAAATTGTCACCAACGCTAATCTTTTTCCTTAGAAAAAAACACGAATAGTCAAACGTTCAATCAACTGGATAATTTATCTATATATATATATTGCAAAAACTTGTATTTAGATTACCGACTTTTGCGAGCGAGCGTGAGATACAACAAAAGATGCCATGGATCATCGCCACCCTATTGTAGGTCATTGCACGCAAGCACGCGGCATTATTGCATTTGCCGCGGCAAAGTTATATCAAGCCAAAGTTAGGTTTGTTCCGAGACGAGTATCGTCGGTTTCGCGCGCGTCTGATGCGTTAGAAAGAGACCGAGCGGATAGACTCCTAGGCGGTGTAATATCACTCGATGCGCGAACGGGAGACGAAGGGGGGAGAAGGAGGAGGAGGAGGCCCGAAGCCGCGGGCTGCGAGAGGGAATAGGGGATGCGCAGTCGAGGGTTTCGTTTCCGAGCCCGGCTTCGAGCCCCGAGGGCACCATTTCCAGCGGAACCGAGAGCGCGCGCGAGCCGGGGAGACGCGGGGATCCCCGGATCCCGCCGCTATTCCAATTGCTTCCCTGTTTGATATGCGCCAATTTCATCCAATATGTCGCGCCCCTTAGACGACTCGATTCACCCGTACTCTCTGTGCCGGCGAGCTTGCGGTCGCAACGTCATTCTCCCTCGGCCGGTTATTCAAGTAAAGTTAGTAAAGGGTAAAAATATACGGGACACCCATTCTTGCGTCGATCTGATGAAATCGGTGAAATTAAGCATCAAATTAAAATCAAATTATATAAACTATTACACGTATTTTTAACATTTTGATATCTCTTTTCCTTAGCTTTACTTTTCTATCCGACAGTTTCCCCGTTTAAAAAATGTTTTATACATGTAAGATTTTTTTTGTTATTTGTATCTTTTTCTTCCCCCTTTACTTCTTTGTTTCTTTTTCTTTCTGATGTGGGCCGTACCCTTACTTACGGTATCTCCGGCCGGCTGTACGCGAGGGAATCCCCGGCGTGCGGGATGATCGCGGGTGGTCACGTGCTGCCGAGTGACCACTCGCTCTCTTCCTCGATGATACTTGTCGCGTCGTCACGTTTGAGGTCCATTTATATTATTTATCGCCTGGCTTTTCCGCGCGGGAAGGATCCGGCGAAAGGCGTCGGCGAGATGTGTCCGGCGTCCAGCGCGTGTTTATACTCGGCACTCTCTAACGCAAACGGATGGCTATACGGGGTGACTGACTGATCCGATTGCGTAACGGTGGACGGTGCGGGGTTTGAGGTAAATTATTAATTTCACGCTTGACGATTGCATCCATTGCATCTTATGAGATATATCTTTTCACTATTTAGATCTTCCGAATCGTTTTATCGTCAAACGTGTTCTCTTAAGTTCTTTCGATCCAATTAACTTATTAGCGTAATCATTTTCTATAGTACAAGTACAATACATTTAGAAAAATTAAAATTTTCAATCTGTCGTCATGTATTTTATCCGTGATTATTTTTTTCGTCTCTCAACGCGATAAAGCTTCAAGCTCGCTTTCGCAGTTTCAGCCATTATTAGACCGTTAAAAAGACAGAAATCAGGTAATGTGTAAACAAATAAGCATTGGCCGATACATTCGTTAATAGCCCTCATGAATCATGCATCAGATATACCATTGTCGTGCATACATTATTCAACAGAATCGAGCGACTCCGCGCCATATTTCCGTGGACGTGCGTATATATACGTGTACGACTCTCGTATTTGTATCTTATAAACCGCTACTACGAATTTGGCGCTTGTCCCGAACGTGCTTAAGTTGCAGTCAATCCCGGACGGCGTGCCGGATAGATGATAAAGTTGCGCCGAGACGAGAACTGACACAATGTGCACGAGCGTGTTACGCCATTTGAAAGAGGAACGGTCCTGCGTCTCCGCATCGTGGCCGAGTTGCCAAATTCGCGACGATACGCGCTTACAACTTTGCCGCATAGCGCATAAACCTCCGTTTCCGTGTAATCTCATATTCCGCGAACTACCCCGAGACTCGCGAGGATCGTTATGCAGTAAACATTTTTCCGCATCTTCCGAGAGCGTACCGGAATTTACGTCGTTATTCTTATCTTTCTCTGAAATTTCTGTAGCTGTTCTTTACAGAGCTACAGAGGCACCGCCGCGCGTGTATTTTCGTATACGACTGACGCCGTTGTGGAGTATGAATAATTGCTACATTAAATTTCGAATGTTGAAAGCTTAAAAATCGTCAAAATAAGATCGTTCATTCTTCGATGCATTTTGTATAAGAAATTCCATACGTCTAAACTTTACGTGAAATTTCAACGTTATTATACTATCATCGAAGTCTTGCGTCGGTGTTTGCTCAAAGTTGACGATGACTATTGGCCGAAGCATACGAGAATACTGCGTTAAATCCCTCGCAAAATCACGGGCACTACGGCGACGACACGCCGAACGATCATAGCCATTGCACCCCCGTAGGCGCGGAATGGATCCGGCCGAGAGGAGCGCGGCGCGCACGGGCGCGCGCGCGGGGATTAGATAGGGTAAAGAGGAAGTTCGTAAAGAAAGCGCGCGAGGTAACCGGAGAGGGGGATGGAAGCAGTCAGTCAGGTAGAGAAGAAGCCGGGAACGTGCCGGGAATGTATGTGGGATCCCCGTTACTCGACTGGACGGCCGTAGAGAGCCCGGGCTCTTCGCTCCTTCCTGCACCCCCGCCGTCCCCCCGTTCGCCCCTTACACCATCGCGGACTGTGTGCAACTCGCCCGGGCTCGCTTCTCCTGTATTATTGCCCGACCGTAAATTTCGCCCGGAAAGCGATTTAGCGAGGAAGCGGTAAGGATAAATCTTGAAAAAGTCGAAAAGCGTAAAACAGGAGCCGCCACCGCCGCCGCCGTCGCCCGCAGCCGCCGGAGGCTAAGGGGCAACGGGGAGAAACGAGAGGAAGGCTAAGGGGGCGAAAAGAGAAGTCTCGCGCTCCTTACCCCGATATATATACCGGGTAAACCCTCGCGATCCTTGCTCTCTTCTCACCTACCTGCCCCTCGCCGCCACTGCAACCGCCCTATGCCCGTACTCCTCCGCGGTTCGTTCCCTCTCTTTACCCCCCCCCACCCCCCTCGTACGTTCGGCGCCGCCGTGCCCCCGCATCTCCTTTCTCTCGGTCGTTTTCTGCCCCCGTGCACCTCAGGAAAAGGATGAAAAGGAGGCGTGTCCGCGCGCGCGAAAAACGCGTGTGGTGCATTTCTCGTCCGTAAGCGCTCCTGCTCCGCATTACATTACGCTCTTTCTCGCTGTCTCTCTTCCTTTTTTTTCTTTTTCTCTAATCTTTGTCGCACCTCTTCGCCCCCAAAGAAAATTCTCTTTAATTATAAGAATGCACGTTATTTATTTACATATACGTTTAATACATGGCCCGTCGACGCGAGAATTTCGATTCGCGAGCCATGGTTTCCTCCGGCCGTTATTGCCACCTTATATCTCGAACGTCGCCCTCGCGATTAAATAAAAAAACAGCATCCCATCAGCATCCCAGACTCTGGGATCACCCTTCTTCCGCGGATCCTCCGCCACGAACGAAAAAGTTACAGATATTTCTGAATCTTATTGTCACATTTGTATCAAAATAAAATTATATAAAGATTTTTATGTCTCGGACAATTTCGGCGCGGAATATCCGGGGAACGTTCGCGCGCGCGGTGCGCCGATCGAAAAACAGCGGTCGGTGAAAAGCAGCGACGGATTATTGCGGGAGTCACACCGGCGGCGGAATGCCGTTGGCGGTAAGTGAAAATTGCGGGCACTTTGATCCTCGCGAAACGGAGAGTCCTCTCTCTTTCGCCGTTTTTTTTCTCTTCTTGTCCCTCTCTCTCTCTCTCTCTCTCTCTTTTTTTCTCTTTTTTCTTTCCTTTTTTTTCATCCCCACGCGCAGCTTAATGCGATTTGCAAATTCGCGGCTCGGCCATCGCGGCATCGTCGGCCCGGCGCGGTGCGGCGCGGCTGGCCGGCCGGCCGAATGAATAAATGATACGCGCCGATTCGGCCTATTGCGGCATTATCCGTCGTCGAATTCGCTCCTGACGCGGACAATTATTCATGTTCGCGTGGCGCCACTGCGATTAAAGGTCAATTTCAATCCCGACGTTCATGAGAGAGAGAGCGCGCGCGCGCTGCACAAGATTTCTCGCACAAACATTCCTTCCATTAAATCTGCCGGATTCGCGAACGGCGACGGCCGCCATGATTCACGGCCGTAATTAGATCTTTCTTCCTTTCCGCTCGCCTTTCGTATACTATGTCGACAATCGGTTGGTTTATACGCGCGTTAGATTGCGGTTAATCGAATTCGATCGCGATCAATATCTTAGGGGGAATATTCGCGGGCGAATCTGATTGCGGTATAAATAACGTGCTTTATGTATTGCTTTATTATGTATTGTTAAATCGATTGCATATACCAGCAGATACCAATAAATATACTGTTCATTATTCATTGAAGACTATATTGGAATTGAGAGGAAAAATTTAATATGATAATTTTCTGGGTGAGACGAAGAGTAGAAAGAAAAGAGAGAAGTATTTTAATTGTGGAAGAATTGTTAAGTAGGGGAATAAAGATTTATATATTTAATATTGCATAAATAATAATTACTCTTTTATTTAATAATAATCGATAAATTTATTACTTTATTATTGTCACAGCTAACATTTAAATAATTTAAGAAAACAAACAAAAAATGCGCGTAAACTTATTTACTATTAAATACATAAAAATATGTATGTACAATTTTTCAAATTTATATTGACGAAATTTTTCTGAAATAATTTGATTTAAAAAATATATGATATACGAAAGATAACAAATAAACAGAAGATATAGACAATTTTTACGATCGAATAACAATACATTAATATATTAACTATTAACAAATTCTTAATTCGATAAAAAACAAAAGTCTGCATCGAGATGCGCGTAACGTATATCGAAACGAGAAAACCGATGGAATATTTTTTCGCCAATAAGAAGGTGAAGCTTCTACATTCTCAAGACAGGCAGAATCATTTTCTTCGCCCCGCAAGAGAGATCGGCCGCTAAAATAAAGGCGAGCGATCACGTTGAATTGACATTGATATCGAAAGGTGAATCACGCATGTAGAGAATGCACGATCCGGCCGGCGCGGCGCGGCGGCCTCGCGAGCGTCCTCGCATCCTCCGTTTATCGCCATGCAGGCATACATATATGCGCGTCTAGAGGAAGTCACCGCACGGCGTAGAATAAACGGTCAGTGACGCGCGGTAATGGCCGACATCCTAATCCTGGCCCCCTACAGCTTAATGCCATACACTCCGCAATGATAATGCCGCGTGTGCTTTTTGTCATTACCAGTACGAGCCGTGCTATCCCGTAATGAGCGCCGCCGACCGCCCGGGCTCCTTGGGTAGCGAGCTAGAAATTACGAAAAGGGTCCTCTCTCTCTCGCGCGCGCGCGCGCACTTCTCACGATCTTAAAATTATATTTCACGCTTTACGTAACTCGGAATAGAATTCCGTTTTCTAATCCAATGTTTCTTCTTCTCTCCGGGTGAAAGGCCGTGTCGAGAAAATATTTTCGCCGAATTAGACACGCAAGACGATCTTTCCTAGAACCAACCTGCTCTTTACATTTCTTTAATTACAGCCGGAGGTAAAGTTTCCTTTTCGTATACGCATCTTATTTTTCTAAGAGCTTAGCGCGCATTTTCGATCTTTAATCTAGTGCATCGTGGAAATAAAGTTTCAGATAAAACTTGTATTTTAAAATTAGAATCTGTGGAAATCTCTCGTCGGAGAATCGAAAATGAAAATTTTATCACGGAGTTTATCAAAAACCGTGAAAACTGGAGGAAAGACACCGTGGATGGTCATCGATCGGTCGCTCGAAGACTCCGCGTCGGGGGGGGGGGGAATGTGCGGGTAGCGAGCGAGCGGTTATAACACGCATTTTGTCATTGTAAGAAGTGACGTCACGAGTCCTGACCCCTCTCACCCTCCCTTCCCCCGTTGCCGTATTCGAGAGCAAGAAGACGGCAGAAGAAAGAAGGAGAGGGAGATCCAGGGAGGACGAGGAAAGCGTACCCGCAGCTGCCGCCCCGTGGCTTCCAACACAATAATATCTAATTAATTTATTAATGAGGTTAACTTGGCAGGATTGGACTGGCAGACAGCGCAAGCCGGCGAGCGCTCTTGGAGCAGTTTAGTGTTAACGTCTTCTCCTCTGTCTCGCTCCACGTCGGCGGAATGAATTAAGCTTAATCGGAGCGAAAGTGTCGGGCGCGTGTGCGAGCGTCCTCGAGCAGGGCCGCACGGCCCTTCACCCTTCTCCCTTCTCACGTTCTAGGCTAACAATTCCGTATCGCGCATTAAGACCGCTTATCGCGAATAGAAATGTCGGAAGCAGCGTATAGATAATAATGTTCCGTCTCGATGATAATGCTCCGCGAGCCCATGCATAATTCGTAATAATATAGCACGTCTCATTTTTTTTTAGATGTAATCACGGGACATTTAGTGCTAAAACGGATCAAGTCCGGATCTCGTAAGATCAGCTTTAAATATATGAAAGCGCGTATCTAAAATATACCTCGTAGATTACGGATCAGATTCATTCTAACATCAGATGCGTTATCTATCTTTTTCCCCCTATCACTCTCTTTTTCTTCTTATTTTTTTATTAATTCAGAAATGATATCAT
Organism: Temnothorax ravouxi; assembly: GCA_030770255.1. Classification (NCBI taxonomy): domain Eukaryota; kingdom Metazoa; phylum Arthropoda; class Insecta; order Hymenoptera; family Formicidae; genus Temnothorax; species Temnothorax ravouxi. The sequence continues at coordinate 23,468 of JASTWP010002649.1, read as the reverse complement.
AAACGCGCGGTTCAACGGAGCAGAGGGCATGGACCAGGAATCGTTCCACGTTAAGTTTCGACCGGGGCTTCTCCAACGGCAGTCCGTAGACAGCTGCCGCGCGGAGTCCCCAGAGGGATTCACGGCGGCGGCTGACGAAAACGAGCTCGGACAGCCGCCCTTACACCCATCATCATCGTCGGCCTCTTTTTCTTCGTCTATCCCACTACTGCTTCTCTCTCTTTCTCTCTCTCTCTCTCTCTCTCTTTCTCTTTCGCTTTCTCGCTCTCTCCACCTCCGTTCCTCCCTTTGCCTCCCTTACGCGCGGTTCGCGAAACCGTTCCCCGCCATTCCCGTTTCCCCGCTCGGCGGCAGTTCCACGCAGTTATTACGTGACCATAAAGAGCAGTCGCTTTTCCGAGGACGATATCGTATTGCGCTTGTCGCGTCAAATTCCGAGATCGCACTTGATTCCGGAAGTAACGCCGAGAGGGAGGGAGAGAGAAAATCCGGGACATGTTGAATGATGGGGCTGAAAGTCGCCGATAAAACGAAGAAGGAGAGAACGCTCGGTTGGGTAACGACGAACGTAAGTTGATATTTCATTTATTTAGGCGGATTTAAAGAGTTACAAAAGCATATAGTGATATAACCCAGTTTTTCTTCATTCTGACATTTAGACGTTTATATCAAAACAAGAAAGAGAATAAAATCGCAAGTACAGAACAATTGTACGTAAGTTTTACGAAAACTGATGATGGCTCACATTATTTTGCCATTAAGGTCTTTCATTTAATAGTGATTGATCGAAAGAGAAATATTGTTGGTGATTCGATCTTTATTCAAATGAAACTATTATCTCATGTTGAGAAAGAAATCGCGACTTCAAATTAGTATTCACGGGATTAAATGCAGCTGATATAGCTCGCAGGGTATAGCTTGGAGGGTGCGCGTCTAGAATAGACGATCACCTGAACGTGCCGCAAATTCTAATCCTATTATGGCAAAGTCTAGTTCAAACCTAAAACGGAATTATCGGCTATTCGGGTCTAATGCCGTAATTGCCACATATATCCCTGGATTATAATGTGATCGCTGACAAGTTTCCGCCGTGACAATTTAAGCGCGTATAACTCTCAACAGATGCCGTAGGGTCTTACCAGTTAACAATGTAGACTACGGAGACGGAATTGTATCGGTAGGCAATTATTAGCTGTCGTTTGAGATCAAAATCGTATCTTCTTAACGTTAAAAATAATACACGACAATACACTGAATGCCGCCAACTTCTATTTGTCGCCACGTTTGTAAAAATGAACTTAAATGGCAAAGTAATCTGTTTAATTTCAGTGTACAATACAATATTTAAGGCATATTCTATCGTATATTTTTTAATAACTTCCGACTTTACTTCGAGATATTATATATATAATTTCTGAAGTTATGAAGAGAAGAACATCGAGATTATTTTTTCCTCCATTCACAGGATGAGAAACATATATTCTTCCTATTTTTCTTATCATGTTTAAAATCGTATATCCCGGTACTTTCCGTTCTTTAGATATCCTAATACATTAATGCATATTATATGCTGATCGCATCGCGAACTATTTATGGAAAATAGAACGGTGAACAAATCGCACCAATTTTCTACTCAAAGCTTTATTACGTGACGTACTAGTTCGCATACGGTACTTAATAGTTAATTTTAAATTAATTCGATGATCGTCGAAAGTTATTTTTAACATAATTTTTTCTGACTCATGTGACAGTCGAATGCGACGCGAGTTCCGCGCGATCGTACACGACATGAAATAATAATAATAAAATAATAAATCTTTTTACACAAAGGATTTTTTAAAAGATGATATAAAATAATAACAATAAATCTTTTTACAAAGAACCGTTTAAAAAAACAAAAAAAATACATAAAAGTAAAAGTATATAAAAAAGAATGAATAATATGAGTCTCACAAATGTAATAAAAAATATCAGATTTGCGAGGGAGAAGCAATCTTGAGCGAAGCGAAAAGCACAAAGGAAATCTATCGATATCACATTTGTCTTCATTATTTAACGTGACGACATATAAATGTGTTTTATGGCATTCATTACGTTCGTCCGCTCTACCCTAGCAGGCCACTTAAATGTGACAGAATAATTCCGATCGACTTTGAAACAGCGATCAAATTTAAACCTCTGATGCATTAATAATTTCTCAGCGCGATTATCGTAAAGCATTACATGTAAAATGTAACCGCGCGCGCACCCGTGTTGTTAAGCCAAAATGAACAAGGCACTCTTAATAACAAAGCCATTTATTAATTTAACTCAACGATTTATGTGAAATAATTAGTTGTTATCCGGATAAACGTTCTCGTTCTTTTTTCCTAAAATAAGATTTTCCTCTTAGAATTTGAATTGCATTTTTCAACGCGTCTCCCCGTGTCGTAAAAACACGTTGAACAACATTGCTTATCGCAAAAAAACTTTGTCAATGTGTAAATGCACGGACGGGATTTAAGTACGTATATATATTATTACTTCAAAAGCCGGACGTCCGAAATGCGTTAGTTACAGATAAAACAGTGCTCTTGCTTGTAATCATGTCACTATTATTCAATTGTTTCAATCTCTTCGTTATCTGTCACGCTGACAAAATGAATAATTTAATAAATAGCGCTCGTGTTTCATTTATTTATTTCAAGTATTTCCGAGACCGATCGAGAGTGATTTAATAGGTATAATATATACATGGTATGAAAGCGTCAGAATACGTACAGCATTTATAACAGTGCGCCGACAAGCTATTACTTCGTCGTATGATTATAAATCGTATATATATATATATTTAGATCGTATACATATATGTATATATATATTATATATTTAGGATTGCAAAACACATTTTTTATAAACTCAACAATCGGGCGGAAAAATAATTAACCTTTCGCAAATGTCGCAATCGGCATCATTTATCGATGAAAAAATTCATGTTACTGACCAATTTAATTATAATTATCGAATAAAAATATATATTATTGCGTCAATAATGATATAAATTAGTGCAACAGTTTCTTCGATCGACTTCGTACTCGTTCAAGCGCACTTTGGGCCAGTTTCATTCACAAACCGATTTTTGTTTTTTGCTATCCCCGATGAAAACAAGGGGCTTACCTTGACCAGGGGCGGACTGTGCGCAGGGGGATGATAGTGTCCCGGCGATGGGCTCGCGGGTGACCCCGCGCCCCCGGGCGAGATGGCACTGCCTCCGGGGGTGAGAATCCTGGACTCGTGGCTGAACAACACCTTCCCGATCTCTTCCGCACCGCCGCGGATTCCCTCTCCCCGCGAATATCAGCCGGTCGACGGACGCTCTGGAGAGTGCCCGTCTGATCTCCGATCGATACACGCCGATCCCGCCACTTCCCGCCACACTTTCCCGACCTCGTGTCGTTGTTTCGACTTTGTCCTTAACTCCGCATGCGTGTGCTTCCGCAAATCTCGTTCGGGGGTTCAACCTGCGGGATCACGTTGGCGATACCTTCCGGGTGTATATCGCGGCGTTAGATCATGCACTGTTCCGCGCTTGTCGTAACTAACAATTTGGAGTAACGAAAAGAAACACTTGACGTGCCCTGTGCAAAGACGAATTAGGCGCGCGTATATTTCTTCTTATCTATTTATTGATAAAATGATCACGAGATCGTCGATCTCGGTGACATCTCGCGAGTTCTGAACGATGAAGCGAGGCGATCCGTCGCGTACGAATACGTCGGACTTCTGCCAAAAGTAACAGCCAAGAGTTTCGCTTCTGTCATATGTAGATTTGACAGTCACACGCGATATAGGAACTTAACGAAGATCACGATGTTCTTTCGAGCGACATTGACGGATGGCGAAAAAACTTATCGTTTGCAGTATGTTAAATCAGAACGAAGCGTATCGTAGGAATCCTGATGAAGGCGCGAAGTTGATAGAAACACTTGTAGAGAAAAACCGAAGGAATAACGTTTTTCTCTCTCTTCGAGTAACACTTCCGCGTGAGAGGAGAACAAGTGAACGAATTCCTACGTGTGTTTGAGACAAACCGTATAACTGGATCTTCACGGAATCCTCTTCGGAGCGACAGCTAAATGGGTATCCACGCGACCAAGGCGGAATCCAGGGTGAAATTCCGATGCATCAGTCGAGTCGAGTAGGAGTCAGCTTCACGTGGTGCTTGATCTCGTCGTTTCTCGTGGATGAGCACGCGGGAAGCACTGCGACAGCGAATGACAGGACGGGGACTTCTTTTCTTTCCCTTTCTCTCTCTCTCTCTCTCTCTCTCTCTCTTTCTCTCTTTGCCTGCTCCGAATACCGACACGCGAGCCGCAAGGCGACAGGACCTCCAAGCCGATAGTGCGTCGCGTGACGACGACGTGTCGCGGCCGCGGTGGAGTCGCGGACGGTCGCCGTTCCGTCGCGGGCCGCGACGGGAAGCCGGGGAAGCGTGCACGGCGAATAGGCGGAACCACGCGTGCGCCGAGCACGCGGCGAGGCGTGGTCTACGCACCGTCGTGTGCACCGCTACCCATCTCTTTCTTCCGCGCGCGCCCTTCGCACCCTCCGCCGTCGTCGCTTCGGCGGCGGCCGGCGCGGGCGCGCCTCTCCCCGACGTCCGACGATCGTCTATCCGCGAACGGCGGCGCGACGCCCGATGCCCTCCGTGCGCCGCCACGTGGTTTTATTGGCCAAATAACGCGTACGACAAACATCCCTACTTTCATCCCTCTCGTCCTCCCGTCCGCCCCGCCACCCCCGGCCCTGTCCTCCCGCGGAGCAGAATCTCCTGTCATTCCTGTCACCCGCCGGTGTGTCGTAACAACTCTCCCTCCCTCCCTCTCTCTCCTTCTCTCTCTTTCTCGCTCCTTCTCTCCACCTCGCGCCCTTTCGCGGCTGCACGTAGGCACTTTGCGCGAGAAGAGAGGCGATAGTCGTCATGGTGTAAATCGCGTTTACCCCAGCCTCCTCTTTGCCCCTCACAAGTCCATGGCGATCCTTGGCAGAGCGCGTGTTAGCCGCGCGCGGCTTCTCGGCCGTTCTCTGCGCGTTCGCACGCTCACTCGTCCTTCGCGACCACCGCTGCACCCTTGACAATAATTATCCACTTTTTTTAACGCGATTTTAAATGCGACCGGGCACGGATTTAGAATCGTGCAGACGATTAGACTCTGGCCCTGATCATTATTCTTTATATAAGATAAAAGTAATATTGGTGTAATTGTTTCTTTCAATTTCCGTGAGTTTGTATAAAAGTGAAGGGAAGAAGTAGAGGAGGGATGGATTTTTTGAGATGTTAATAAAATTTTTCTTCCGCGATGTTGCGTTAGAATATCGAGGGAAATTAGAATTATCGATTAATAGCTCACAAATCCTCGTAGCCACCGTCTGACGGGACTACTATACGATTCACTTTATGCGGGCGACGCACAAAGTAACGTAATTTCGGTTTACATTGCCCGTACAAAGTATCCTTTCTAGCTTGATCTCCCCCCTTTGCATCGTCTTCCCCTTTTCCACGTCTGCACCGATTCTGATATCATTCGTTATGTAATATTTTTTTTTTCGTAGCCCCTTTCGATTCTTCTCAACTCGAATGACTCGATAATTTACGAAAATTATTAAATCGTCGCCAGAGACCAGTAATTATAATAAATATATATTAATCTCGGTATTATTATCTACATCTTTATATAACCGCCTTTCTTTCGAGTTGAAAAATATATAAAAAAATATTTGACCGCGCGTTCCCTTATATTTCTTTTAAATTCATTTTATTTTTATTTCACGCCCTACGTACGCAGCGTAATTTTAAGTACAGTTTTATTACTCCATGTTGTCTTAAAACGGCTGCTTAAAAATAGATTCAACGCTAATGGAGAATTATGATGAATTTTCCCGTTATAGACGGCGGAGAGCGATCTTTATTTCAAAGTATAAAAATAATGAAATAATGAAATGAAACAACGTGTGTAACGTGTTTATGCGTGTGTTTATACCGAAACGATCTGTGTAACAGATATCTATTTTGTAACCGATTAAAATTAATCGAGAGCATCGAGAAATATCCCTCTCAAAATATACATAGGTGTATAAATGCTGCAAATGTCGGTGCGGGGCTTTTCAACGTTAATGTCAAAATTAATCTTAAATCAAGCCTCCGCTCCGTCGCGCGTTACGAACGATCATAGACGTTTCCATTATCCAGGGGGGGGGGAAATAACGACACCCGCGCGCCGAAGATTTCCTCCAACCCGTTATTAATGCCACGTAACTACCCGCATACCCGCTACTACAGCTTCCCGTCCCGGTGGTTCCGCGTTACTCGGCCTCTAGGGATGGCCGAGAGTTGCGAGGAGGTGAGACTGCGAGCGATGGGAAGAAGAGAAAGAGGGAGAACTGTGAAAAAGCGAGAGAGAGAGAGAGAGAGAGAGAGAGAGAGAGAGACAGAGACAAAGCGACAGGCTGAATTAGGAGAGTAATCGCGTTACGTGGTGACTGGATTACACCGCGCCACGTTTGCGAATTGCACGCCGCGAACACACGTGCATCCCCCTAAGTAACCACCCCGGGACGTCATCCGACCGTCCAGCACGTTTGACGTGGAGAAAGGAAGAGGGCAAGAGAATGCCGTCGAAAATAAAACTTTTATCCTAGGATATTTTTTTTCTTCTCATTATTCACTGGAAGCTTTCTTTCGCGCGGATATAAAGCGCGCTGATGCGAGGACATTTCCGCGCGAAGCGCATTAAGGTAGCTGTCTCGCTAAGTGCTAGTCATGTGACTGTTTGTAGGTTTTCACGTTCAGAAATATATTTCAGGCAATTTTTGCTAAGGGAAAAATAATTCTATGAATTATGGTGTAAAATTTCATACGTGACAAAGTATGTTACTTTTTCCAAATTCTGTGATTTTTCTCATTTGACTTCGTTTTGATCAGCTGATCATGCGAGTCGTCGAGAAAAGTTACAAGTGAGGTTACCTTCTCCTTGTCGATTGAATTTTGACAATTACTGAGAAAGGGTTTCTAAATGCATGACAGGGGTGTCAATCACTATCCAATTCGGCTAAGAAAGACGAGCCCCATAACCTGCAACTAATACAGTAATTAGCCAGCGGCGTTTCCAAGTCTTCCCAACCTCACCTCGACCAAAAAATGTCTGCTCGATTACCGCATTTTCACTAAAATAAACTAAAAAATTAGCAGCGAAATCTCCGGTAAAGTATATATTTTATGGTTGCATCGGATTCTTCGAAATCTAATGTACAAAAAGCAATGTTTTTTCTCACTTCATCTAATCGAAAAATGCGAAAATATGTGATTGAAACCGTGATAGAGCCTTCTTTTTCTGGCCGTCTGTATATGAAGTAATGCAAAATTTGTGATTTTCGAGATCGATTTTCTAGAGTAAATAGTCGGTAAGGAGCCACAGAAAAAATCGACTGCAAAGCTAATCATATAATTTGATATAAAATCCGAAATCGAACACTTTATCTAATACATGCCCTGACGAGACAGCTACCTTAATTAAGCGAATTCCCGTCGTTTCACGCGGCTGGAACCTCAACGGACGCGGCAAACTTTCGTGCGGGGGAAGGGAGTGACGCGTGTCGTAAAAGAGAGGGCGGGGGGGGGAAATTGATTGATTGATTAATCGTTATTTATTAAACGCTCTGGGACAGATCCCCTAAAGCGTTAAGACAGTGTTACACAATATACATAGTAGAAAACGCAGAAAATACAACGTTGCAATATAATTAGGAATAAAAAATAAAGATAAGACAAAAGAAAGTATATATAGATATGTATATAAAGAATGAGCATATAGAGCATAAAGCATAGCATATAAAGCATATAAATCGTCTAAAGCATATAAAGAATAAGGCACAAAGCGATTACAAATATAACAAATAGCCCTCTTTTATTGCAGGAGTATGTTCAATTGTGTGTCCGCAGTGATTGCATGAGCAAATACTCGCAAAATTTATGCTTATAGATTCGCAAATGGAAGAAGAATTGCGGATGTCGAGTGGAATGTCATTCCACAGTTCAGCAGCTAAGAAAAGAGAGAGAGAGAGAGAGAGGGCATACGCGAGAGAGACATAAACGCGTTATTCGCGTTTACGTGAAAAATAGATTTTATTCTCGCGAGTACAGAGAGCACCGCTCCTATCGCGTTAAATTTTCACGACGGGCCCTTTGACGAATTTGAAAGTCGACATTTTTTTCCCTCGTCGCGGTGTCGCGCGAGTGAATTTAGGGCCTCGGCAAAAATTAATTAACGCTCTAATCGGTTTCTATTCTTATCGGCGGTAGTCATAAGAAGAAATAATATTTTCCAAATAAAATTATATGCACGGTTGAAAGCCACCTATACGACAGGTTTGTAAAAAGCACTTTTTAAAACGGGCGACTGAATTAACGAATCGAGTTTCGTCATTCGACTTCGTCCATTTTTTCCGCTTCTTTCGCTCAACGTCTCCTGCGGGAACAAAGATGAGTGATTCAAATTAATGAATCGCTCATTCCCTCCACGTCCTATTTTTCCTACAACCTAATTTAGTATCCTCGTTGCTTCACACCGCGCGAAGCACTTGCTCTCCCCACTCCCGTTCCCTTTGCAATAAGGACTACGGTGTTCCTCGCTCGCGGTTAGACGAGCTGTGTGCTGCGCGCCTCGAATTCCGGCGACGTTGGTGAGCGGGCGGTGCGGAGGTTCGTTTAATAAAATAACCTTGTTACCAGTCCCGTGCTAGGGGGTGGTGATGGTAGCCTGGTTGGCGGAAGGACGGAGCGGAGGGAAGGAGGGGCCAAAGAGAGGGCGCGAGAGAGGGATCCGAGACAGAAGAGCAACGCTACTGCGAAGCCGCCGGTGTGACGGGCACTGACATAACGCGGGGGTGACGGGAGAGAGGGTACTGCGCGCCGTCGACGAGAAACGAGAGGGACGGGGGCGACGGGGGAGAGACACGGCGGGGGTACTAATACATAAAGTAGCTTAAAGTAGAAAATTGTGGAAGCGTCGTGATGCCTGGTGATTGCGTTACCTCCGAGGCTTTGATTTAAAATGCATCGGGGGGAGGGAGAGAGACTGGCACCGGAGGAGGGAGGAAAGAAGCGAGGAAGAGGAAGGGAAGTGTCCGGGGGGAAAGAGGGGGGGGACCGCGCGGGGTTGCTGCGAGAGCGAGGGTGTGGACGGACGGATCTCCTGCCTGGGAGCCATGTTCCTCCTGCGAGGAACGGAAGGGGACACAGTGGCGAGGACGGGGAAGGGAGCAAGAAAACGAAGAAGAGTAGAAGGTGGTGGCGTCGGCGGCGTTGGCGGCGTTGGCGGCGACGACGATGACGGTGGTGGTGCCCACCGATGCCGTAGAAAGCTTCCACACATCCACGAGGAGTTTGCTCCGGAGGCTAAAGGGGGAGATAGTGGGAAACGACAGGGGCGAAATTCTTTTGCAGACGATCCTGCAACGTACGTGCCGCATCGACTGGCAACTTTGGCCATCTGATGTCTACTTTGTTGTTGCTCTTTCCATTCTTTCCCGTCGCGATGCCTCGGCCCCCTTTCCTTCCACTGTCGGAGGCGCAATAATCTCTTATTAGGTCAACCCTCTCAGCTCTTTCGCCCGCGCGATCTCTTTTTTTTCGTCGCGAGAGCGAAGACTCTCCCTTGCGTAAATGTGATCGTTAGCATGGCACGCTGCTGAATCTCTGCTCGAGAAGCACTTTATCATATCTCTAAAATGTAGCTATGATTTAATTATTTAATAGAACTGTAAAATTATATACATATAGTAGTAACAATGCCGAAGATTAGCAAAAATATTTGTATGTATCTTAACGTAATTAAAGTAATTTAAAGTAAACATTGAATTTTCTCTATATCTTTTAACCGATAAACTGAAAACGTGACCGAAAGAAATTGAAATAATCGAACTTTAGACGACGTTGATTTTATTTTAATGCGAAACTTACTAATAATGTAATCACCAGATTTATGCAAAAACGAATTATTATTACATAAGGATAGTTATATATTATGTAAATAATATAATGTGTACTAAAATATCGAATCCTAAATTTTGTAGGGATGCGACGGCGCGGCGCTTCGCGTTTGATCGCCCGATAAATTCGAGTAGCTCAACAATATATCCGATAACTCAATAAATTCTAGAACTTGCGAACTCATGCGCTTTAGATTACTCGATAAGTCCAGATTACCTGTTAATCGTTTCGGACAAATTGAATTACATCGGGCGCTCTTATGGAGAAAGAGAGAAAGAGACTGAGAGAGAGAGAGAGAGAGAGAGAGAGAGAGAGAGAGAGAAGGAGAGAGAAGAGCGAAATAACGTAAACTTCGTGATAAACTAATTTGGTCGAGACGGCGCGGCGCGCGGCGAGAGATAAAGTCATCGCGCTTTAAAGTAACAGATTGTTTAGGATTTCCGTGAAATCGGTTTTAACAAACGCCATCCGTGAAAAGTCGATGTTAAAATGGCTCGTCAAGTCGGACCCGGCGTCTTTTTAATAAATTGAACCCTCGAAATGCGATTACGTGTAAACACCCTGTTTTAAGGGAGGAAGGGCACGCGAGGGGACGATGCCTCGTAACACGGCGCGAGGGCTTTCGTGAGTGACGGCAGATAGACAGCCGGAGACTTCGGAGTTTCCCGGGTGATGTTACGGGGGCGAACTCGGGGGTGACAGATGATTTAGCGCCGATATTCCCCGTGTCAATATAACATCGTAGACGGGGAATTACCCGCTCGAAGTGGGCCACACGAATGTCCTCGTTTTCCCATCGCGTCTCGTTCTTAATCCAGATACAAGAGCGACGTGAGTCAATGATAATTGGATCTTAATTAAATTATAATTTCCTTTCGTGCAGCACGTTAAAAAGCAACGCGTGAATGCTTCTAGAAATAATATAGACACGACATATTTTAATATACCTATACCTTAAACGTATAATATTTATATAATATAATCAAATAAAATAAATATGGTATAATTATAAATTTAATTAATATTATATCCTTGTGTTTTTGATTTATTATGTGTATATATATAGTCAAAATGTTTTCTCTCTCTTAGATTCTTTCTTTCTCAAAATTAATAAATAATGCATCGTTTGAAATACAAATTGCAAATAAATTAGGAACTCTCGCCGACGCGGAAAATATTCCCACGTAAAAAAATTTCGCTGCGGTGACAAGTTACGCTATTCCTATCGCGCTGTATGGGACCTGACGGACGCGAAATCCAGAACGAGAAATCGACCGACCGGCGGATGGACGATCGGTGTCGAATTTGATGAATCTAGTTTGTTAAACCGCGAGCGGGATTCGAGCTGGGCCGAGAGTGGTGGGATGGGGCTCGCGAGGGGTGTGACGAGGGTAAGAAAAATGACCGGCCGGAAGAGGAGATCCTTTACCAGTGGAATTCGAATGTCAATCCATATCCCCCTTTTTCCTCTGATCCCTTTTATCCTCGGGGACTTGGTCATAGGCGGGCGAGGGCGGGCCGATAGGAAACGGAAAAGAAAAGTGGCGTCTGATCTCGGAAGAGGATGTAACGCGCGAGGAGTAACAAGATCGTGAAGGATGAAGACGAGAGAGAGAAATTACATCCGGGAAACCAGGCGACGTCATCGATATTGACTTCGCCGTTTACTTATTGAATTGAACTTTGACGCGTTGCTAAATATCTGAAATAAAATAAACGAAATGAAATTGCAGACAGCGTGACGCGTTACGAGTCGTAATATCAAAATGGCTTAAAGTTATTTAAAATTTTGAGAATTATAATAAATTCTAAATTATGTATTCTTTATTTTTTTATATTCCCGCGATTGAATTTGCGCCTAAATTTTACGACAAAATAAATTCCGACCTCGAAAGTGTATCGCGAAAACAGATATATTGCAAATCTCGTTGCGCGCCTCGCGAAGCGAGCTTGAATCAGGATCAAATGGAGATTCTCGGAGCCTGCCGGGCGCGTCTAACATCCGCATCGATATTGCGGCGCGACGTCGAAGAGGGTAATTGATATCGTTGAATCCGATCGGGGGTGCGTTTTCGAGTTTTGACGCGGGGGAAGATCAGTGCGCGGGTTCGATGCATTCGCGTTAATCTCGATAACTCGATCACGTCTTTCTTCTCCTCGTTGTCTGTCCGGGATTATTTCAGGCTCGATTTTCCGCCGAAATCGCGTACACTTCGACTCTCGCCTCGATTACACTATACGTTCTTCCGTTCTTTCTTTAGTTTTTTCGCCGACGAATACGCTGCTCGTGTACAATACTTTCCCAACTCTGATCGGGATAGATCTTACATATTATTATTATTTTTTGTAACGTGTAAACGCGTCTCGGCAAATGTAACCCGCGTTCCTAATTCATTTTTTATTAGTGGTGCCATGCTTTCAATAAGGACTTCTTATTCGCTGAGAATGGGCTCAAACTTTATTCGCTCCGTGCGTTTCAGGTCGCGCCATCTACCGCTATCGCCATGAAAATAAAAGTGGAAACAACGAGATATATTTACAGGCAGTTTGCCAAAAAAAATATAAAAAACAACTTTAACGTGTGATTATTACCAAAGCTTCTTGTGCAATAGATGCAGTGTATTTTTTTACATTTTACTGTTAATAATTTCGGTAAGTAAAAATTGCTATACGCGCGCAATTTATGATTATTACTATATAATTGGAGGTTAACTGCACAGCGGTATTTATGTCACTTTAATTACTGGAACTCCTATTTTTTATAAAAAGCAATAAATAATAACTACTGCTAATTAAATATTGCTCTTAACTGATCTCGCAACGTGGCGAGAATGTATTGCTCTTGCGTTTCGATACGTCATGCCGCGTTTTTCGTCCACGCGATACACGTGCCCCGTTGTGCCCCGTTGCGAACACGCGGAACGAAAGGGGCCGCTTCGGCCGCGGCCGTCATTTCGTCTGTATGTATGTATGTATGTATGTGTGAGTGTGTGTGTGTGTGTGTGTGTGTATGTGCCAAATGAAATTCTATAACTCTAGAACTAATCAACCAAATCTTAACGAATTATATATGAAATAGGGGTAGAAAAAACTGAAGAATATAATAGAATTAATAAAAATTGCTAATAATCAAGGGATTCTTTTTTTTTTTAATGTTATTGCTCTAACTTCTGTAATTTTTTAGATATCGGAGTGCATTTTTTTTTAATCGATAGAGTATCATGTAAGGAAGGTTGGGATTGAATTTGGCAATGATTGATAAAACAGCGGTTGTTTTTTAATAAAATTTTGAATTTTTGTAGAAATGTTTATGCTTTAACTTCCGCAAATTTGAAGATATCGATCTATTTCTAATTTTATTATATTTTTCAGTCTTTTCTACCCCTATTTCATATATAATTTTTTAAGATTTGGTTGATTAAATTCAGCTTTTTAATAATAATAGCCTAGTTGAATAGGAAAATATTCCACTCTGAGTTCACTATTCTCTCACTCGAGCGCTTTCGTAGCTCGTAGCTATCCCCTCCAACCAAACGCACCGAGCGAATAATCACCGTTCTTTGTAGCGCATTTTGCACATGCACGAATGATTGTCCTCGTCACTTTTTCTTAAAGATATCGTATCGCATATGATAATCTCGCGGAGTTTGAGGGCCCTTCTATCGCCGATCCAAGCACTTTCCGCGCCCTATGCACGTCCGCCCCTTGCTGTCTCATGGGCGATGCAGACCGCTCCGCGGAATTCTTTGAAAAACTACTTCGTAAAATTGGGGACGCGGCACGAGAAGGGAAGGAACGAGAGGCGGCCGAATGAATAATAAATACGGTTATCGTTTAGTTGATATTTTGAAGAGGGGGCGCGGACGGAAATTCCCCGCCTGCCTTTCCTCTCCTCGCCGAGGGATCGGAGTGAGAAAGGGATCAAAGCGGATCGGAGATGAAGGCCAGGGGAGATCCGTCCTCTCGTTACATTTCTGCGCTTCAATTGCTCGAGATAGCCCGGCCGCGAATCACACGGACGTATCGATAAGCGCAACAATATTAATCACAATATTATTAAACCTTTTAGTGTAATCATATTACGATTACGAACATTGTTGCGAGGTCAGAACGTTTCGTTGTTTCTCGCGGTGAAAACAATGAAACAATTAATTCGCGAAAGAAGAGCGAAAACAAGTTGGAAATAGTTATAAAATCATTATAATGGATATCATGACATTCATGACAATATATATCCGAACTTATTATAGCATTAAAGAAAATCATTAGGGATGTTGGATCAGTGGAATTTGAGCAAGATGATAGAAACGCATAAAGTTCTGCCAAACATTTTGTTTTCATTGAAGTATAATATTGAAGAAAATCATTAGGGATGCTAGGTGAATAGAACTGACTGGGCGAGATGAAAGAAACGCGTAAAGAGCTGCTGAACATTTCGTCTTTATTTTTTTCGGTATTAGACTTATTAATATAGAGTTTTATATATGTATAACTCTATATTAAATTTATGTGTATAGTATTATTTACATTATTTAATAGAGTTATACATATAAAACAATATACTGAATGATATATATTAACAACAGTTAAAGCAGCTTAAATCGACAATAACTGGCAATATATAACGTCTTTTACCGATGACTGATCCGAAAAAGTGCTATGTGAATCCGACAAAGCGAGTTGGCTCACGGTTTTTTCAATGTTCATATCGGTAAAAGACGTTATATATTGCCAGTTATTGTCGATTTAAGCTGCTTTAACTGTTATTCTATTCACTGGCGAAATAAGTTTATTATTCTGTGTGATATATATTAAATTATATCGACTATGTATCTTAATTCGTGAGCCTCGAGATCCATAACGAAAACGCATCGGGGGTAGTTTCGCTCTCTCCGGTGTATAGGATGGCTGGGCGATGGAGCGGCTAATAACGATAACGATGCCAGAAACGATAATAGAGTTGGGGGTTTCCGCGGTTTCCACGGTTCTCCCAGGGCGCTGATTGCTGGAACTGGTGTGGCGCTCGGTTTCGCCGTCGGGATCAATCGGGATGCATGCGAATGCATTCAGCGCGACGGCGAACGCCGCCGTCTCTCGCCCGGCAATCGCTACCGCGCTGCCGCCCGCCGAAATGCAAACCCCCGATGCGCTAATTTAAATGCAGGACATCCCAACCTCAATCGAATCAATCTGAGGTCAATTTTTATTTTACGTAACGAACCCGCCCCATCCTTCTCCTCTCTTCGTTTAATTCTTGGAGCAATTTCCAGACAATCCTTTTTAAAAAATTAATATTTTAAATTTAAAGAAATATATTTGTTTCATAATTTTCTGAAAGTTGTATTTAAAAAGAAAAATACGTAATGTGGAAAAATACTAAAGTAACGAGATGATAATAATTAAAAATGTAAATTTCCGTTAAGAGAAGAAAAGGAAAGTAGGGAACGTTAATGAAAGGAAAGGAGGTCCAAAGGCCTCCCCGTCGCCGTCGCGCGTCGGCGTCGCCTCGACCTTCAGCGATGTATGCGCGCGAGCGCGGGCGCAGATGGAGGCCGTAACGAGTACACAATGCGATGCAAATTGGTTAGACTCGGTATGCCGCGCCGGGCCAGTCAATCGCCCGGTCGGTTGCCTCCAGTCGCGGCGGTATCGCGCGATGGTATTACTAACATCGCTATTCTATTATGACGTTACGACTACCCGCAGCAGCAGCCCATTACGATGCCGGCTCCCGGCTCCCTCCCCCAGGCACTCGATTCGCGATAACTCGTTAACTATAGCGGTCATCGAGACTCTCGCCGGAGAGAGACAATATACTGGAATGCCCGCCCGCGGCCGACTTCCCGATTGATTCTCGTTACACCGCGTTCGATCGATTCTCCCGCTTCAATTGGCGGTCCCAAGTTGGAAACTCGGCGCTTTTTAACGTCCCTGACGATACCCCCTTCGAGATATATCCTAATTGTAAAGCTCCGATAGTATTATTTACATTCACGGCAATTTGGTATAAACGTTTTTTTTAAATCTTGGTGTGAGAATATTAATGTCACGTTTGTGATATGAATCATCACGTTAATTAGAAAAAATCTACAGTTCTTCTTTTAATGATTCAATTGAGATGCAAGAAAATGTCGAATTCTATTGTTATCAGATGCAAAGTCTTCTCGAGCATGCCAAATGTTACTCCAAATTTATTATTTTCTTTCTTCATCTCGGTTTATTATATTAATTTCCTTGAGAAATCTTTCTTGTGCAATGTCTTTGTATAATAGTCATATAATTGCACTATAACTATATTTAAATATTAATATTAATTTAAAACATCAATATTTTTGAAGATGAAACACGAGACTTATAATAACATATACAATTCAATATCTTAAATCTGAAAATTAAATTTATTTAATAACCAACACTACATCTCCTTCGGAGTAATTACAAAATAATTTTCATGTTCTTATCATATTACTTGAGGTATTTTTAGCACACAACTTTTGTTTGGATATTTCTTTCATAATACACACTAACATGTTACGAATATACTGTATCAATTACAGGAACATTATCATATAAAAAATAAAATATATATTATATAAAAAAATACATATAATGTAAATATGTATGTATATGTTATATAAACGAAATATATGTTTGGTATTAAAAACGGAACGTGTATTTTAAATTACTAGGTGAAGCAATACTTCTTTTTAGCTGGCGGTCTATTATCTTCGTTGTCATCCACATTGTATCTCTTTTTACTCGATGTATCTCTAGATGTACCACTGGTCGACTCTTGAATCTCATTAGCTCGCTCTTCATCGTCAGATTCATCTTCATCCTTAATGTGCAATAGAGAACTCATAGGCTCGTTGAAGGCAGAGAGCTTTATCGCGGTCATCCCGCTACGAAAAAGAGTTCGGCTCTTTATTTCTAACAGTCTAATATCTTACAAACAAAAAACACGTGTTCTCATATTACGTACTTGTGTTTACGATAAAGCTCGTGGAATTGCTTGTAATTATTCAAATTGGCAAGCTTCTGTAGGAACTTTTCATCGTGGCTGATTATAATCAACTGGAAATTCTTCTGATGTTTTGCTCGCAACTCGACCACTCTGCAACACATATGCGTTACATTACGTCATTTATAGTTATTCAATTATTTTAAATAACTGTCCCTAACAAAAATGCATACGTACTTAGTTAACGTATCCGCTAAACTGTTCGCGTTTTCTTCATCCAGATTTGTCGTTGGTTCATCTAACGCGAGAATGCCGCAATTCTTGCAGAACGTTTCTGCCAAAGCGAGTCTTATAATTATCGACGCCAATACCTGTAAAAAATTCGGATATTAATTGTAATGTGTGTGCATTTCACTGATCATGTGTGCTAATTGCCCGAATACCAATTACCTTCTGTCCAGCACTGCAACGTCCTCTCATATCCATTTTACATCCGTGTTTAGTTTGAACCAATTTGTAGTTGTAGTTCCTTCTGTTGGCTCCTTGTTCTGTAGGTTCCGTGCAGATCTCTATGCTGCTTGTATCCGTGCCCTTGTAAACGTGCTTCCACAGCTTTCTCATTATCGTATTGACCGTCGACATACGCTCCTCGTGGTATTCGATCATCGCGGTATCCAATATTTTGTTGTAAGCTTTCAGATTAGTTATAGTATCTTCTTGAACCTAGTAAAAGAAATTATGCAAATCAGATTTAATATTCAAAATCACAACTAGCATTTTCAATCACTGTAACAAGCCGATATAAAAGATATTATAACGTATATTATATTTCACATATAAAATAATACTTACTGTTAATTCAATGCACTTTTTAGTATAATTCTGACGAGCTGATCGGTATTCCTCTTTTCGTAATTCATGCGTGTACTGTTTGATTACTCTCTCCAACTCTTCCTGATTTCCCACCGCTACATTCCTCTAAAAATGCGATTGAGCAAATCGTTAATTAATATAAATGTATAAATCTTAAAAACAAGTTATAACATGTTACTTACTTGTCGAAGTAATGTTTGCTTCTCGTTTTCCAGTTGCTCCCATTTCTTCATCATTTCCTTATAATCCATATTTTTCAGTTTTTCGTTCAATGTTCTGTATTGCTCTCTCAAGATTTCTAGCGTTTCCTTAATTTTACGTAGCGTCATATTGTCAAGTAACTCTCGCTTTTTAATTTCTTGAGAGGCAATGTCCTCCTTCAACTTGCTTATCGTTTGCTCTACGTCGTTTTTCTTGTCCATAAGTTCCGTTAGCAAGTTCTTGTAAGACTCTATCTCGCGCTCGTAGTTTGCGAGTTTCTCGAGTACATTGCTATTGACAAAAGAATTGACCTCGTCCGATATTTTATCCAAATCAGACAAACGTTTGGCATTTTCGGACACTGATTTTCTATCGGCTTCTTGCTTTTGCCAGTTCTCAGTCTGTAAAAAAAAAAAAAAAAAATTCAACCTTTTACATTCAAAATGCTCGCGTACAATATTCTTAATTTAATTTATTAACAATTATCCCATTTGTAGATATTATGAAAAGTAAAATTTGGACCGGTATTTATAAGTCAGATTTTATTTCTAGATCGTCTTAAGTAATATCTTAAGATGCTAATACGACTCTGATTGGTTTGACATCTCAAGATTGTACTTAAGACGGTCTTTAATGTAAAAACCGAACTATGAATACCTTGGTCTTTTCCAACTGCCGACTTCTGGAATCCAATTGAGTCTCAGCATGTGCCAAATCCTTCCGTAGTTTCTCCACCGTTTCTCCTACGGTAATTTCTCGCGCGTACAAGTCATCCTGCTTATCCTTCAAATGTTTCAATTTCTGCATATCAGAATGTATTTTTAATTGCTCCTCGTGTAAACCATTATACGTCGCTCTAGCGTCCTGCAATCTCTCGGTATGCTTGCTCAATTTGATTTGCAATGCATCAATATTATTACGAATTTCTTTAAGAGATGTTTTCAAAGACTCTCGCTGTGCCTGCGCTTCTTCTATAGTCCTTTCGGTCTTAACTCCTACATATAGAAAGAAACATCAATTGATAATCATAAATTATTGAAATATCAAAGCAACATTACCAGCATTGGCCATTTGAATTTCCAAGTTTCTAACTACTCTCTTCGATTGCTGTATTTCATCTATGCACCGATCCCAGAATTTAATATCACCGATCATATTTTTATACAGTAACAACTTCTTCTCAGGCTCTGCCTTTGACGTTTCTAGATCCTTAACGGCCATTTTCGACTGCGCCACGCCGTTCTTCATCTTCGTTAACTTTTCCCTAAATGAACGAAAATTATATTAAAATTTATAACTTTAAGTCTCAAGTTTTATTAATATAATATACAATTAAGCTCGCTCACTCTAATACTTTCAAGTCATTTTCTTCACATTGAATAACTTTTTCAACAATAGGTTTCAATTGCAACATATTATCATATTTTTCCTGTTCTGTCGCTAATTCCCGCTCACACAACTTTAAACGATCAGGTTGATTACGTATTATGTCGCTTTCGATTTCTTTTATTAAATCTGCAACTTCATTTTGCTCCTCAAAATTTCTATGACACAAAGGGCAACAAGGATCCTTAACGGATAATCTTTTGACATATTCCTTGTAGGCTGTAGCTTGATAAGCATAGATTCCTCTCTTGTCCTGAAGATCCTTTACTTTAGTAGATTGCAGTAACAAAGTCTCATCGAAATCTTTATAATCGCACACTGTAGATATCTTCTCTTTATCGTCTAAAAAAAAAAAAAAAAAAATTATGTTACAATTGATTAGAAAATTTTTATAATTTATTACGATTATAAAAAGTATATATATATAGAATTTCTTACTGCGCAGTTCTATCGTCTTTTTCTTAATGTCGGATTCTATATGCCGTACTGTTGTCTCAAGAGCAGTAGTTTTACGTTCTTGCGCTTGAATCTCTCGTGTTAACAAATTTGTTTCTTTTTCCTGAAATTTACGATCACAGTGAGATTTCACAAACACACAACATACATAAGTGAAAAATTAATCACATACCAATTTCTGATGAACACGTTCTAAAGTATCTTTCAATTTCGTTTCTTCTAATTCTTGAATATTTAACAATACTTTGATGCTATCTCCGTGCTTTTTCTTCAAATTCTCCAGCTCGCCTTCCTTAGCTTGTAATGCCGACTTTTTTAATTCGAATTCCGCCGTTAACGAGCTTAATTTATGCAAAGAAGAAATTTCGTCGTCGATCGCGCTTAAACTTGCTTCAATCTTATCCCTGGATTTTATCTTGTCTCCAATTTCAGCTTTAACGGAATTTACATCCAGTGCGTTGCTAAGTTCGTCAATTCGTTGCTTCGCAGTTTGAAGTTTTTGTTCGAGGGACTTTAACTTATTTCCCGCTGCACCAATCTAAAGTAAAAAAATCGATATAATTTACTTTTTTAGAAACTAAATATTTCTATTATAAGAATTCTTAATGAGATATTATTAACCTGTGTTATCTGCTTTCGAATTGCATCTATTTCGTCTCTTATCTCTGTTACTTCGTTTTCTTTAAGAACTTTCTCCGATTCGATCTTCGAATAATTGCTACGCAGCTTATCAACTTCCTTCTGTAATTCTTTTTCCTCTCTTTGCATGGTCAATCTATTTTCCTCTACCTGTTTCTCTAATGTCCGCATCTTTTCTTCCAATCTTTTTGTACGAGCCTTCACCTCTAAACAAAAATTTTTTGCATGATTTAGCAATACAGAGAAAAAAGGAATGAAGCAAATTAATTTCGACAAATTACTTGAAATTGAGTTTATAAGTACCTATTTCAGATACATCTGATTCTACCGCGTCAAAATTCCAAGCTTTCAGTGCGTCATTTAGCAATTGATTGCGACGAACCATTCTTTTTTCATGATCTTTTACTTGTTGTTTCAATGTGCCTACCGTTTCCCTTCGTGTCGCTAAAATATTCGAGATCCTATTTCCCTTCTCGGAGATACCTTTGACCTCGGCTTCATTCTGGAAGCAATAAATCAATATGTAATATATACGAAGATAGTAATAGCCATAGTATCTATTTATATGTACAAAGATACTAGTAGCCATAGAATTTATTTATACCTCTGTAATTTCGAAGTTTTTTTCCTTCAGTGTAGAGTCATATGATTCCACGAGCTCCTTCAATTCCTCTGTCGTCCCATCAAAGATGTTTTTTATGGTCTCCTTCAGTTTGTCATATCGATCCTTATGCATATTGTATTCCATCTTCTTTTTTTCTGGAGAAAAAAAAGAACGGTTTTGTCTCTTTATCTGTATATTAACGAATTTTTGTTTAACTTACCTTCCTCACTCTGGACATTCTTATATTCCGAATGAAATTGCTGCACTTCTTCAAGCTTTTGTTTCACGGGGTCGAGTTGTTTATCAATATCGCTTATTTTCTCCTTTGCGGTATCCAACCTTTTCTTTTGATCCTTGAGTTTATTCTCTTTATCCTCTACTTCGGCCACTAATACTTTGAAAGTCTTTTTCTCTGCCGTTAGACTTCGAATATCGCTTTGTAACTCTTTTTGAAGCTTTAAAATAGTATCCAAGGCTTTGCTATATCTAGTACTGTTAAATATATCATCAAATCTCTGCTTTAACGTTTGCCCTGAGTCAAATGGCCAATTAAGCTCGTCTTGGTGGCAAAATATGACATAATTCAGGATCGATTTTGAAACGCCCAACGCCACACCAATTTCCTCATCAACGTTAGCACATCGACTGGTTATCGAGGCTTTCTGATAGACAAATAAAATAATTGAAATAAAAGAATTCAAATAAAACAATCTACAAAACTAGACAGTAAATATTCCAAAGCAGACCATTCACCTTTTTCTTATCTCTGCTTATTGTAGTCAAAGTACTGTCGAGAGTTTTAAAATTATTCCTTTTCCCTCCTTTCGACAACTCAATTGTTCTGGCTACTATATAGCTTTTACCTTCAGAATCGACTATTTCAGCCTTGACCATGCCTCTCACCTACGACAATAAATCTGTCTTTATTCCCAACACCCTTTAGAATATTTAAATAATAAGAAATACTTAATGATCACAAAGTAAAAAATCGCAAAAGATAGAAGGCTCACTCAAGCCGGATAATTGAAGATTTAATATGTATTCTAATTTTGCTATAAAAGAGCAATAATGGTTCCAGTCTAAATTCTTATATATCCAAATTATTTGATTATCTAACATTATATGCAAAGGATAAAGTAAACATAAGAGGCAAGTAAGATCCAACGCCAAACGTGAAACAAAAGTTATATTATATATAGTAAGGTAAATCTCTTAAAATAACAATTACAAATGTTTCGAGCCTAAAGTTTAGACTCTCTTCAGTTATAATGCTAGAGTAGAATAACTGCATTCATAATTTTGTACACACTGAAGATAGTCTAAACTTTAAAACTAAAATGTTTGTAATTATAATTTTAAGTGGATTTATCTTACTGTGTAATATAACTTTTGCTTTACCATCGACGTTGGTTCTTACTTGTTTCTTATATTTACTTTGATTGTACATCTCTTTGATTGTATATCTGAAGAGCTTCAATTTTTGTATAATTACATATATATATAATTATGAATATATCACTTAGGGCCAGTTGTTCCAACTTGTTGGTCAGCTAACTAATAGTTAAATCATATGTCCATCTTGGTCTAATGTAATAGATAAACAAAGACATATATATGATTTAACTATTAGGTAGTTTACCAACAGGTTGGAACAACCAGCCCTTAAGTATATATAAATATCACAAACATGCAACTGAGAGAGTAGACAAATACACAAACAGTACGTAATAAACATCGTATAATTGCAGCTGTCGTACCGAGCCGGTCGTCGTCAGCATGGGATCATGTATGAACGACTTCCCTTTTTCCGAGCCCGGTGGAAACTCGCTGGTCATAGCATACTTGAGTGCCTCTATGATGGTCGTCTTCCCCGTGCCGTTTGGGCCCAGGATAAGAGTCAACGGGCAGGAGAAGCGTATCAACGCGTCGTCGTTATCGTCGCCGAAATTACGTATGCCGCGAACCGACAGCCGCCGTATTTTGGACATGTTGGATGTTGGTCGATTGCCTTCCCTAATATAATCGACCGGCGCAGCTCAGCCGCGCCCGATATCCTTCGAAATGGCCTCTGACGCGATTCACCGTTCCTGCAACTAGAATCGACGTTCGTTTTACATTTAATCGGACGTTGAGGTGACGACACACGCGCGAGAAGTGGAAAACGATTTTACGTGTGCGAGAGACGACTCCCGAAGGTTCGAAGGTACTCGAGATAAAACGCGCCAAATGCATACGCAGCACCAGCACGAACCACGAACACGAAGCACGTGTGGAAGTGGAAGGGATGCGCTTAACGGTGCGTTCCGAAATATCCTGAAATG
>JASTWP010002648.1:0-38757 GCA_030770255.1 Temnothorax ravouxi | reverse complement strand
TGAGTTTTTGGAGTGCGTTGGAATGATTAGGAGCATGGTGAGGCATGAGTGGGTCGTATCGTCGTATGCACGAACTTATGGAGGATTCACATTGCGTCCGATGTTCGACGTACGACGATCCGACATCCAATAACAGAATTTATTATTAGAAACAAAAATTTCCTATTGGATATTGGATCGTCGGACGCAGTATGAATCCTCCATTATGCCTTAACTGGCCTTAATCTAAAGATTAGAATAATTCTATTGGCTTCCGCCATTTTATTCCAAAGCATACACGTGAGTCCACTCAGTTGCCAGACTCTTAAGCGGGGAGCACACACTTCTGCACAACGCATAGTACGTAAGCATAAGAAAACTGATTGGTCTATTTCCTTATGCACATGTGTAAGGACCAATCAGTTTTCTTATGCTTACGCATTATGCGTTGTGCAGAAGTGTGTGCTCCCCGCTTAAGAGTCTGGCAACTGAGTGGACTCACGTGTATGCTTTGGAATAAAATGGCGGAAGCCAATAGAATTATTCTAATCTTTAGATTAAGGCCAGTTAAGGCATAATGGAGGATTCATACTGCGTCCGACGATCCAATATCCAATAGGAAATTTTTGTTTCTAATAATAAATTCTGTTATTGGATGTCGGATCGTCGTACGTCGAACATCGGACGCAATGTGAATCCTCCATAAGTTCGTGCATACGACGATACGACCCACTCATGCCTCACCATGCTCCTAATCATTCCAACGCACTCCAAAAACTCATCTGCCCTTTTATTACTCAGTTATTCTGCATCTTTGCCTTGCACATCGTTGACAGATTACCTAACCTCTCGTAAAACCATCGTGTTGCAAATACATAATAAGTAATTGAAGTTTTTACACGAGCTACACATAGTATTAATTAATTTTATAATAAAACGTCTATTTCAGATAGAAAGGACCTGAAAACGACATATACCATGCATCTGTAACAATTTGCAGAACAGGCTTGTCATCAACCACCAAAAAAAAGAATTCATCAACAAAGCACGAGATTCTTTTAAACGAGAGTTTATTATTATTTTTTCCGAAATATTAACATCCATCCCTTTATTTCTTTTATGAAATCTGTCTTTGCCTATCAAAGCATGTTTGTAGACTGCTGTTCTCTGCAAGCAATAAACATAAAATATAATCTAACATGTCACGTACAAAAAGCAAGAGCATATATGTATATGTCATATAGAATTAAAAAGTTTAACTGCATAATATTTATAATTGTGTATATGTATATACGTTTTCTTCTTATGAAAATATTCTGATAGTAAATGTCAGATATTAAATGTTACAACATTATTAAGATTTTTATATAGAAATACTTTCATATACATAACAATGATGTGCATGTCAAAGATGCTGAATGGTATAATATAATTATTAATTATTGATGGGTAATAGAATACCAACAAAAAAAAACAGAAATATACTTGTTTGCAGAACTGTTAATACACGTTCTTTCCATGAAATTGTTACTATCAGGATATTTTCCTAAGAAACGCATATACATATGCATGTAAGTAAGAATATTATGTTCACTTAAGTTTTTAATTTTGATAATGCATATATGTATATACGTATAATATGCTGCTGCTTTTTGTCGGTAAATGTTGGGTTGACGGTAAATGAAATGTATACAGCAATAGTGTATTGAAATCGACAACAATTGGCAAAAATATATACATAAACTTCACAACGTTTCAACCCAGGCTTCGGGTCCTTATCAAGTGATCTAGCAAAACGAAATAACGCACGGGGTCAAATAACATCGTCAATAATCAAATGTATAAAATTCTTTGTAGTCGGTGCAAACGTATTCAAGCAAGATAAATTACCTGATGAGAATAAAAGTCCCACCGTCAACACATTCTCAATCTAATATTTAAGAGGTTTTGGCAGAAACATCACGCATAGAAAGCTAAATTAAATAAATAAATAATTAATAAATATGCTAAATTAAATAAATGAAATAGTGTCAAAAAGTAACAAAGGAGGGTAATTACAAAGAGAATGTCCCACGGTAGCACCGATTTCCATCTCGTGTCATCCTAATAGATATTGTCTCGGAGTTAAGACAAAAAAGATTTTCGAGCCACGCAACGACTCATGTTCACACAATAAGAGTCGGGAACGAACTGACGATATCGCATATGTTTTTAAAACAGACAAGGTTGTCAGAGTATCCAACATCGGAAAATAAAACAATTAAACGCATGAGATGACCTTATCGTATATAGGATTTAAATTATCCGTGTCTTTTTTCAGATTAATAGTATCCGGATACTTTTTTATGAGGAACATTTCAGCGATTTCTCTCTTTTTTTTATTCTTTTCTCTGTGCAGTACTTCAACATCGGACCATTTGAAATCATGCCCAAGGGAAACACGATGCTTACTGACGACGGAATGGTTACTGTCGTCTTTCCTTATATCCCTGAAATGTTCCGTTATCCGAGTCTTTAGATATCGTTTAGTTTGTCCGATATACGATGCGCAACAATTATCGCAGTTAATTCTGTAAACCAATTCAGTCGAGTTATTCTTGTCAAGACGGTCCTTTCCTCTCCTTATAACGACGTCTAATTTTTTCGGGACAGTGTGAACAGTAACAAGACCTATCTTATTCAGCATGAGACGTATATCATCGCCGAGGCCTTTAACATAAGGTAGCACAAAACTTCTCCGTGGGTCGAATAAATTTTCCGGAGCGTTTCCCGTGTCACGTCTATGCTGAAGTTCTTTTATTCTGATATTAATGTGTTTGTTAATAAGATCAATAGGAAAGGAATTATTCAAAAGTATTTTTTTAACCGTATTGATATTAGATGTATGGAAGCTTTCATCTGACAATAAAATGGCTCGATCAAGTAGGCTCGTGATAGTGTTAACCTTATACTTAAACGGATGGCTAGAAAAGAAGTTAGTATATCGGCCGGAAAACGTGGGTTTTCGATACCAATTAGTGATCAACCGATTTCCCACTCTAATGACTGTGGTGTCAAGAAACGGGAGAGAATTATTGCTTTCTAACTCGAAAGTGAACTTTAGTCGTGGGTGGTAACTGTTGAATACGTCAAGTATGTCGTTTAATCTGTGCCTAGGTATTATGGCAAAGATATCATCTACATACCGACGGAAAAGCTGAATTTCGAAATCGAGCGCACCCAAGCAATCACTCTCCAAGTCCTCCATAACTATATCGGAAGCTTTAGGAGAAAATGGGGAGCCCATCGGACTGCCAAAAATCTGTTCGTAAAACTGCCCATTAAAGCAGAAGCTTGTGGAGCTTAATATTAAGTCAACAGCGTGTAGAAACTGAGGTAACGAAAAAAAGAGAGAAATCGCTGAAATGTTCCTCATAAAAAAGTATCCGGATACTATTAATCTGAAAAAAGACACGGATAATTTAAATCCTATATACGATAAGGTCATCTCATGCGTTTAATTGTTTTATTTTCCGATGTTGGATACTCTGACAACCATGTCTGTTTTAAAAACATATGCGATATCGTCAGTTTGTTCCCGACTCTTATTGTGTGAACATGAGTCGTTGCGCGGCTCGAAAATCTTTTTTGTCTTAACTCCGAGACAATATCTATTAGGATGACACGAGATGGAAATCGGTGCTACCGTGGGACATTCTCTTTGTAATTACCCTCCTTTGTTACTTTTTGACACTATTTCATTTATTTAATTTAGCATATTTATTAATATTTATTTATTTAATTTAGCTTTCTATGCGTGATGTTTCTGCCAAAACCTCTTTGTTCGCGAAATCGCTGTTTTTCCCGGCGGTGGAAGCGGGATGAGAGGGACGCGCGTGGAAGGTGTTAATAAAATAATGTCCGTTTAATTTATGGAGCTCAGAGCACAGTCTGAGCAGTCTTTACTTTGAGATAGATTTACAGTCTGACCTGAGAGTCCGTTGAGCGGTGCTGAAATGCGAAGTCTACAAGGAGCAAGACAATTATATAAATTGTTCTTCGTGTGGTGAGTTGCCCGGTGAGCCGGTGAGCCACGTGGCGGTCGGCACCCGCACACGTGTGATCTAGAGCTGCGTTGATGCTGTACCAGATGATTGATGAGCGGTCTCTTTACACCTCAATAACTATCCCTAATGCGGTCAATGATCCAATGAGTACGTTGAGTCAGTTCTCTCAGCGAAACTGCACAGAACACATGTGGCACTTCTGCTCACTGCACGGCCATTTTCCTACTGTTCTCTCTGTCGCGCGGAAGACGACGACGCTCGCGCCCGTGCTTGCGATCGCCGCCGCGCGGATCCGGCCGGTCGTTACCCGGTCGATGCTGCCATCTGATCCGGTGGCGCAGTGTGAGAACGGAATCTCAAACATTCCGCCCGCTATCAGCAACCTTGTTGATGATTCCTTACTCATGGTCTTTTATTCTGAAGAGATTGGTAGTACGGCCAGCTTGGCAATAGGCCGAGTGAGTGTCGTAGTGGCCGTCTTGAGGGTAACTACCCTAGTGAGTCCATCCTTGCCGGGGTGCAATGCCGTTACTCTAGCGAGTGGCCACTTGCATGGTGGAGATCGTTCGTCTGTGAGCAGCACGATGGAGCCCACGTTGATGTTGTTGTTAGGGTGATGCCACTTGGAGATTGCCTGCTGGCGTTGTAAATAATGAGCTGACCATTGTGCCCAAAAATGTTGAACACGTTGCTGGATGAGCTGCCATCGAGATAGTCGCGAGGTTGCCAGGTCAACTAGAGATGGCTCGGGTATGGTAGTGAGTGGACCTCCAATGAGAAAATGACCTGGTGTGAGCGCTGAGACGTCGTCAGGGTCGTCGCTTAACGGTTCTAAAGGGCGCGAGTTGAGAATGGCCTCGATTTGCGTCAGCAATGTTGTTAGTTCCTCCGTCGTGAGTAGAGTCTCCCCGATAGTTCGTCTCAGATGAAACTTTACGGATTTTACCACCGCCTCCCATTTGCCTCCCATGTGCGGAGCGCCTGGTGGATTGAACTCCCATCTCGTACCGTCAAGTTGCAAAACGTGAGCAATCCGTTGATGTTCTTGAGAGCCTTGAATGAACATTTTCTTGAGCGCGGCGTCTGCTCCAATGAAAGTTGTCCCGCAGTCCGAGTGCATGGTTTGAACAATGCCTCTTCTGGCTGAAAATCTTCGAAGGACTGCTATGAATCCCTCTGATGAGTAGTCACTTACTACTTCAAGATGAATTGCGGAGGTGGAGAAGCAGACGAACACACAGATCCATCCCTTATACGTTTTCGCACCTCGTCCCTTCCATGTCTTGATGGTGAGCGGTCCGGCATAGTCGACTCCTGTATGCGCAAACGGACGTGACGGCGTAACTCGAGAGAGAGGTAGTTGGCCCATCAGTTGATGAGCACCCAGCAAACGAAAAAGGATTAAAAGATATTAAAATTTTTTAATACCTTTGAATCTCTTTTTTGGCGGAATTAGATGAAATTAGATGGGATTCGAAATGAGATGGTCCAATCCCATGGAATCCAAAAATCCTAGGCGACCGAGCGCCGTGATTGGCGGACAGCGATCCGTGCTATGCGGATGGCTAGCCCTGGTGAGGCGATTAATTCCGTAAGAGCGGCTCGCGCTGTATAGGCGACCGGCGCCGAGGAGGCGATCAACGCCGTAGGCGACTTGCGCCGAGGAGGCGATTAACGCCGTAGGCGACTTGCGCCAAGGATGCGTAGCGTCTGAGCGCTCTTGCCTTCGGCGACTGGCGCCGGAAAAGAAAAGAATTAATTAATTGTGGTCCCGTCGGGGACCTCCTTATATACTGGACGGTGCGGAATTTTGAACTCGAGAAGGTGCCGCGACGATGCGACGCCTAGCGGCATCAATGCGAACTGCCGGTAATGCAGGAATTCGATACATATTGATTTCCAAATTTGGGATTCAATGGTATTTATTTCATTGTCGGAATAGTCGGAATTCAATGGAGTTCAACACGGACACTTTTCAATCCCTATCCTGGCATTCAATGGTATTCATTTTATTGTCAGAATAGACGGAATTCAATGGAATTCAATACGGAAATTTTTAATTCCTAGTTTGGCATTCAATGGTATTCATTTCGTTAACGGAATCAATGGTATTCAATGGAATTCATGACGAAACTTTCCAATCCCTAACCTGGCATTCATTTCGTTACGTTTTTGTGTCGGAATTGAATGGGATTCAAAAAAGACAAATTCTTTCCAAAATAAGAAATTCCATGATATTGAAACTATTTCAATCCCTTTTTTGGACAAAATGGAATTCGGAAAGTCCTTAATTGAATTCCTGGCAATCCCGTTTTAATTCTTTTCAATCTTTTTTCGTTTGCTGGGCACGGATCCCCCTCTGCCGAGCACACACGACACACCGTAGGACATGAGACTTCACCGGAGCGCGTCCGCCGATGATCCAATATCGTTGTCTGACATGAGCCAAGGTCAGCTGTGCTCCTCCATGCAGGGTGCGCATGTGAGCGTGTGCGATGATTAAGGTTGAGAATCGTGAGTGGCGAGGTAAAATCGCCTGATGTTTGTTGTCTTGAGCTAGTGCTGATTGGGTGAGACGGCCACCAACTCGGATAATCCCTTGAGCGTCTATATATGCAGTCAGTCGACTGAATGCGTGAGTTGTTGGTAGTCTCAAGTTGGCCGTGAGCATCTTGATCTCGTGCGTGAAGTAAGCCGCTTGAGTAGCCTTGATCCAGAATAATCTGGACTCCTCCAAAGCTGAGTGCAAGTCCAGTGGCTTGGATCTGCGCCTTTTCAGAAACGAAATAAACCTGAAACAAAGAGCTGTTATTCTCAATAATTTGTTGAGAGTTGAGTACTTATAGATGAGATCCCAGTGGTAGTCCGACTGAGGAGCCGTTGCATGTAGCGCAATGCCAGGACGAGCCTCTTGAGCGCTCAACTCGTCCGACATCGCGGGTTGTAATGGCCATGATTCAGGTGTGAGTATCCACGGTGGTCCCGTCCACCATAAAGAGTGGTTTTGGAGTTGAGAAGTAGTCAAGCCTCTTGATGCGCAATCAGCTGGATTGGATGTGCCAGGTACGTATTTCCAGTGTGCGTTTGCAGTGTGCTCTTGAATCTGAGAAACTCGGTTTCTCACAAAATCCTTCCAGCGTGATGCATGAGATTTGATCCACGTGAGTGTCACAAGAGAGTCCGTCCACAAGTGAGTTGCTATAACGTTCAACTTCAAGGTGGCTTGAACGTATCGCATGAGTCTTGCTAGCAGTAATGCTGCGGTGAGTTCAAGTCTCGGGATGGTGAGCCGTTTGAGTGGTGCTACCTTAGTTTTGGAGCACACCAATGAAATCGTGGCGCCATTAGAGCTGCGGACGGTGATGTACACAACTGCAGCCATTGCGAGTTGCGAAGCATCAGAAAAGCCGTGAAATTCCACTGTTGAGGTGCTCCATGTGTTATACCATCGAGGTATTGAGATCTTGCTTAAGCTGGTGAGTTCCTTTCTGATGATGAGCCACCGAGATGAGAGCTGGGATGACAGTGGTTCATCCCATTGGAGCTTATGAAGCCATAGCTCCTGCAAGAGCATCTTCGCCTTGATCACTACTGGTGATACAAAGCCTAGTGGATCGAATATCTGAGCCACTTCAGATAAGATAAGGCGTTTGGTGAGATGATTAATTTGCGACGAGATCCTTGTTGAGAATGTGAATGAATCTTCTTGAGGAAGCCATCGTAGTCCGAGTATTTTGGTTACGCAATCGTCAAATGCAATTTGAGAGCCCTGATCATTTTCTGCTTGAACCGCATTGAGTACATCTTGATGAGTCGCGTGCCACTTTGCTAATGGGAAGCCGCCCGCCATGCACAAGTCCTTTAGCTGCAATGAAATTTCTATTAGCTGCTGAACAGTGTCTGCGCCTCCAAATGTGTCATCGACATATCTGCCTTGAGTGAGAGGCGGCACTGCAAGAGGGTAGTTGTGACCTTCATCCTCCACCAGTTGCAGCAGTGTTCGTACTGCCAAGAACGGGGCAGCCTTGGTGCCATAGGTGACCGTTGTTAGATAATGTGGCACTTCATTGAGCAGGTCGTCCACCCAGAGAATCCGTTGTAAATTCCAGTCATCTTCATGCACGTTAATCTGCCTATACATTTTGGTGATGTCAGTGGCGACTAAGTGTCGGAATTGTCTAATCCAGAGCAGAACATCGGTGATGTCTAGATGCAACTTGGCTCCCGTGTGCATGAGATCATTGAGTGAGCGGCCGGATGTGGATGCACTCGAGCCATTAAATACCACGCGTAATTTTGTGGTTGCACTGTCTGGTCTGAGCACTCCGTGGTGTGGCAGATAATATTGTGTGTGCTGACTGGAAACGGGTGAAGCCTCCTTCATGTGGTTGAGCTCTCGATATTCAGTCATAAACTGATGATACAGGCGTTGATAATTCTGATCTCGGGAGAATCTTCTTATTAATCCCTGCAGACATCGATGAGCAGTTTGATACGAATTGCCAAGGGTGTTAGGTGATGATTTTAACGGAAGTCGAACCGTGTATCGACCCGTTGAGTCCCGCGAAACTGTGCTCTTGAAATATTCTTCGCATCTTTGTTCGACAGGAGTAAGATCCTGATTATTACTCGCAGGCACTTCTTCTTGTGTCCAGAATTTCTCCAGCAACTCGTCGAGAGCATCTTCTCTTTCCTGAATCGAAATATGATGCACAGTAGCAGATCCCGATGATGATGTGTTGACAGGTCCGAGAACGAGCCATCCAAAAATTGAGAGCTGCGCAATTGGCATCAACGGATCGTGTTTGATGATGTTAGGCTTGATGATCTGCCCATATGAGTCCGCTCCAATGATGATGTCCACTGGCCGGGGTGTAAGAAAATCTGGATCAGCCAAGGTTAACTTGGTAAGATGCGGCCATTCCTGTGATGCAGCGTTGAATGATGGCAGGATGTTGGTTAACGTCTGCAGAATGTGAGCGTGAATAATGACGTCTGATCTTGAGTGAAGTGAGCGGAGCGTGAGTGACACGATTCCTCGAGTTTGTGTTGACCTTCCGCCACTAATGCCAGTGATGATAATGACTGAATGCTGTCGAGGAATGTTGAGCTGACGGATGAGTGACTCAGAGATGAAGGTAAGCTCTGAGCCTGAGTCGATGAGAAGCCGTACGTGCTGAGTGGTCACAGATGAGCTTAGCTGAGCCAAGG
This sequence comes from Temnothorax ravouxi, assembly GCA_030770255.1. Taxonomy (NCBI): domain Eukaryota; kingdom Metazoa; phylum Arthropoda; class Insecta; order Hymenoptera; family Formicidae; genus Temnothorax; species Temnothorax ravouxi. Next base: position 29,521 of record JASTWP010002648.1, on the reverse strand, counting down.
CTGTAGCTAATAAAGTTGAGTGTGATGAGCGGGCCAAAATTGAGTGAGCGACGATTGCACCATCCTTTCATTGAGTGGGCGCAGCTGAGCTGGTGATCGGCTTCGTTGTTGAGCTCGACTGATGAGCCTCGTGTAACATCGTATGATGGCGATTGGAGCACTTCTTGCACCCTCGTGAGCTCTTGCATGAGCGGACGTTGTGACGGCCGAGGCAGTTGAAGCATAGCCTCCGTGAGATGACAAGTTTTTGGCGATCGCCAGGTGAGAGATCTCGGAATTTGGAGCACGTGACAATGAAGTGCGTGCCATTGCAGCAATCACACGGGTACTCCGTTGAGCTGTCTGATGTCACAGCACGGGCCGGTTGAACTGCCGCATGTTGAGCGGTCGATGAGCGCCTGGATGTGGAGCTGGCTGCGCTTCCTGAGCTGGCCGTTGACTCGATCCTCTCGAGCGCTCGTGCTCGCGATGTCAGGAACTGCTCGAGCTTCTCAAATCGCGGATATTCGCGAGTGGCTCCTAGGGATGTCTCCCACTGTTCTTTTGTCTGGCGGTCCAACTGCCTAGACAGTTGGTACACTAGGATGCAGTCGCCCAGATCCTGTGAGACACCTAAGGCCTGCAGGCCTTTTATTCCTTCCTTGAAGGTAGTGAGCAGCTTGTCTAATGCTGCGGCGTTCTTCTGCACCGGCGTTGAGCTGGCAAAGAGCTGATCGAGATAGGCTTGGATGAGCAGGCGCTTATTTTCATAGCGATCAACGAGCATCTCCCATGATGGCTTGAGTGAGTCGGCGGTGAGAGGCAATCCGGAGATGAGCTGAGCCGGTGTTCCTTTTAACGAGAGCCGCAGGTAGTGGAGTTTCTCCACGTCGGTGAGCCGTTGACTGTCATAAATGACAGCCTTGAAGAGATCTCGGTATGTCGGCCATGCATCGTATTGACCCTCGAACGACGGGATATTTATGTCCGGCAGTCGTTGTTGAGACTGAGAGGGCTGCGCCGGTTCAGCCGCTGTTCTTGGTGCGATCTTCTCCGTCAGTACGCCCTTGAGTTTTGCCAGAGCGCGACGAGCCGACATACATTCCTGCGCCTCCATAGCGAAGGCGTTGTTTGAGAAATAATCATGCCCGATGAACGCTGCCGGCCATGAGACCTCGAAATATGAGTGTTCTTTAAGGAACGCTTTGTGCACCTCCTCGAGCTGGAGAGAAATCTGGAGGACTTCATCCACCGAGGTTTCTTCGGCGGTAGCCGGCAAGGTCTGCCTGATGGCTCGCATCGTCGCGATGCGGTTCATCTGAGTCTGCACCTTGAGTGTGAGCTCAGCGGACAGACGCGCGGGTGACGTTGTGCGGTCTGATGTGCGCGTATCGTCCGGCAAGTCGAGCAATGGCGGGGTCTTGCCGCCTGTCCCGGCTTTGTTACCGCTCCCGGTTTTGCCGCCCGTCGCGGTGTTGCTGCCGGTCCCGGGTTTGCCGCCCGTCGCGGTGTTGCTGCCGGTCCCGGGTTTGCCGCCCGTCGCGGTGTTGGTGGGCTCCGACATGATGAGACGTCACTGAGCTGCACACGATGAGAGACCTGAGAAATTTCGAGACACGTGTAAGAAATGCTGCACGAGACGAGAACGTTCGAGAACGCGTGAGAAACACTGCGCGACGCGAGAGTCTGTTCAGGCACTGAGCACGTGATCATGTCCGCGTTACACTTGTGAGAGCGCGCGAAAATGTTTGTATAGCACTCGCGAGCGCGCGTGATGTCTGTCCTTCACTCGCGAAAGCGCGCGCTAATGTCTACGTGGCATGTCGAAGGGCATGCCCTGTTCACTGATCTGTGTCTGAGCTACACTTTAGATTCCACGCATCCGGCTCGAAGGACCAAATGTTCGCGAAATCGCTGTTTTTCCCGGCGGTGGAAGCGGGATGAGAGGGACGCGCGTGGAAGGTGTTAATAAAATAATGTCCGTTTAATTTATGGAGCTCAGAGCACAGTCTGAGCAGTCTTTACTTTGAGATAGATTTACAGTCTGACCTGAGAGTCCGTTGAGCGGTGCTGAAATGCGAAGTCTACAAGGAGCAAGACAATTATATAAATTGTTCTTCGTGTGGTGAGTTGCCCGGTGAGCCGGTGAGCCACGTGGCGGTCGGCACCCGCACACGTGTGATCTAGAGCTGCGTTGATGCTGTACCAGATGATTGATGAGCGGTCTCTTTACACCTCAATAACTATCCCTAATGCGGTCAATGATCCAATGAGTACGTTGAGTCAGTTCTCTCAGCGAAACTGCACAGAACACATGTGGCACTTCTGCTCACTGCACGGCCATTTTCCTACTGTTCTCTCTGTCGCGCGGAAGACGACGACGCTCGCGCCCGTGCTTGCGATCGCCGCCGCGCGGATCCGGCCGGTCGTTACCCGGTCGATGCTGCCATCTGATCCGGTGGCGCAGTGTGAGAACGGAATCTCAAACACTCTTAAATATTAGATTGAGAATGTGTTGACGGTGGGACTTTTATTCTCATCAGGTAATTTATCTTGCTTGAATACGTTTGCACCGACTACAAAGAATTTTATACATTTGATTATTGACGATGTTATTTGACCCCGTGCGTTATTTCGTTTTGCTAGATCACTTGATAAGGACCCGAAGCCTGGGTTGAAACGTTGTGAAGTTTATGTATATATTTTTGCCAATTGTTGTCGATTTCAATACACTATTGCTGTTATACATTATTGGCAAAACAATTTTTTTACTTCTTGAGAAATGTAGTACGTATCGTCACGCACAAGAAGCAGCAGCATATTATATATGTAAATATCAGCAAATTAAAAACTTAACTATACATAATATTCTCACTTACATACATATACGTTTCTTATAAAAATATTATGATAGTAACATTTTCTCAGAAAACAGTTCTGAAAACAAGTATATTTTTGTTTTTTATTAGTACTTTGCTACCGCTCAATAATTAATAATTATAATTGTATTATACCATTCAGCGTCTTTGACATGCACATCATTGTTATGTACATAAAAGTATATCTAATTAATATTGTAACATTTAATATCTGACATTTACTATTAGAATATTTTTATAAGAAAGAAACGTATATACATATACACAAGTAAAAATATTATAAAGTTAAACTTTTTAATTCTATATGATACATATATAACATACCGTTGCCTTTTGTATGTAACTTGTTGGATGATATTTCATATTCAATACCTATAATGATCATAACACTGTATAAACATGCTTTGATAGCTAAAGACAAATCTTCCCAAAAAATCCAAGAAATAAACGGATGGATGTTGATATTTTCATAACATTTCACAAGATTCTAATAGCGGAGACAGTAATAATAAACTCCTGCTTAAAAGAATCTCTTGCTTTGTTGATGAATTCTTTTTTGATGGTTGATGACTTCTTCTGCAAAGTGCTACAGATGCATGTTATATGTTAATTGTTAATTGCATGTTATATGTTAATTGTTCTCAGTTTTTTTTTCTGTCTGAAAAATCGGCATTTAGTAAAGTTAATCAGTAGCATAATATTCAGAATTTCTTGTGCAGAGTAATTATAATAAAAAGTTATTAAATCTCACGAATATACCTACGTTATCACAGTTTATGAGACAGCTAATAATTTTAAGGTTTCGACATCAGCAACTTGTTTTGTTAATGATTTCTTTCATTTCAGCATTAACGGAAATAGATTGTACAAATCACCATGCTACTTTTAATAAAGATATAGAAATCTGATGTATTACTGTAAATAAGAAAGAGCTATTATTTATTAGTATATTGTTAGGAATGACACGTAATTGTGTGCATTTGTAAAAAGTATTTATATACAGGATACTTACATAAATAATGACAAATATAATCAATTAAACGTTTTCTGATATTCATTTCCTTCCGATTACAGTACTCTAATCTTTTACACGTGCAACACGTCGTTTAAAAAAAAAAAAGATTTGGAGAAATTGTAGTCAATTTGAGTGCATAAAAACTATATAATAACTTGTTATGTGTGTACAACGTGATGTTACGAGAGGTTAGGAAATCTGTCATAACAATGATGTGCAAGGTAAAGATGTAGAATAATATAATAATTATTAATTATTATTGAGCCGAAAATTGACAACAAAAAGTAGAGATATACTTCCTTGATAGCAGTTAACATACATTTTTTTCCATGAAGTTGATATGACAGATTTCCTAACCTTTCGTAAAATCATTGTGTTGTATAAATACTGAGATATTACTTATATCTCAGTGGTTGTACATACATAATAAGTTATAGTTTTTACACATTCAAACTTCACTGCAAATTGTCCAAATCTATTTTTCTTGACAAAGTGTCATAAAAGGTATAGAACACTGTAATCAGAAAGTGACATAAGAGACTGTAACATAAGAGTATGTTAAATTTATTATATTTGTCATTATTCCGGTAAATATCCCGTATTTAAATATTTCTCAATGAGGCAAGAACACAATTACGTATTATTTCAATAAATGTTCAAGGTTATCTTATGGGGTGCAATGAAAAGTATAATTTATTTACAACAAGTCAAATCCGAGAAGGATTTGGTCACATCGTTAAAGCCCGGTGTCCACGATGCAAGAACTGTGTCCAAGTTTCGGTTTAAGCCAATGAAACTGCTACTTTTCTGTAAGAGCTGCAAGTTGATTGGCTTAAACCGAAACTTGGACACGGTTCTTGCATCGTGGACACCGGGCTTAAAGCCTTGTGTACACGATACTAGAAATCGGTCCGAGTTTCGGTTTAAGCCAATGAAACTGCTGCTTTTCTGTAAGAGCTGCAAGTTGATTGGCTTAAATCGAAACTTGGACACAGTTCTTGCATCGTGGACACCGGGCTTAAAGCCTTGTGTACACGATACTAGAAATCGGTCCGAGTTTCGGTTTAAGCCAATGAAACTGCTGCTTTTCTGTAAGAGCTGCAAGTTGATTGGCTTAAACCAAAACTTGGACCGATTTCTAGTATCGTGTACACAAGGCTTAAGGCATCTGAAACCATCCGACACATGCCTAAAATATTTCAAAGAACGCGGCAGTCATTGCTCCGTTGCGGTGCTGTAACTTTTGTTGTAACGTTGGCGGTCGTAATTTTGAATATTTACTGTAAACTAGAAACCCTCTATACAGAATCTAGCCATAAGCGATTTTGTCAAAATCCTGTGAGAGAGACGGATATACACTTTCTCTTTAACCTAGCCTTATCTGATACGCTCAAGCACATTTGGCAGCTGTAAAAGTGTTATAAGTATTGCAGCAATAGGTAGATAGCAAATAACAGCAATACTGTAGAGATAATGTATATCCTTCCTCTCGCAGGATTTGGACAAAATCGCTTATGGCCAGACTCTATATAGAGGGTCTCTACTGTAAACATGTTAAATTGACGGAATTAAATCATTGCATCGCAGTTGTTGTGACGATTTAATTAAACGCCCATCACGCCGTAACGAAGCGTCGTTGACCCATTGGTTCCTATACTTAAAGTTGGTGTATTTATTCCTTCATTACACAAATTTACAAAACTTAGTTTTTCTACACCCTGTATATATCTCAAGAACTGCTTAATATTGTAACTTGTGCTCAATCGTGGTCAATTGGGATCGTGGTCAATCGGGACCGTGGCCAATCGGAACCGTGGTCAATCGGGGCCGTGGTCAATCGGACCGTGATTAATATCAACGTGGTTAATCGGGAACGTGGTCGATATCAACGTGGTCAATCGGGACCGTGGTCAATCGGAAACGTGGTCAATCGGGACCGTTGTCAATCAGAACCGTGGGCAATCGTAACGTGATCAATATTAACGTGGTCAATTTCAACGTGGTTAAACGCAACGAGGTCAATCTCAACGTGGTTAATCTCAACGTGGTCAATAGGGACCGTGGCCAATTGGAACTGTGGTTAATCGGAACCGTGGTTAATGGGGACCGTGGTAAAATGGGACCGTGTTCAATCGAAACGGTGGTCAATCGGGACCGTGGTCAATCGGGACCGTGCTCAATCGCAACGTGGTCAATATTAACGTGGTCAAACGCAACGCGGTCAATCGAGACGGTGGTTAATCGGGACCGTGGTCAATCGGGACCGTGGTCAATCGCAACGTGGTCAATATCAACGTGGTCAATCGCAACGTGGTCAATTTCAACGTGATCAATCGGGACCGTGGTCAATATTAACGTGGTCAAACGGGACGCTCCCGTGCAGGCTCTGCGCGATTTCTGCTACCAATCTGCTCACATTGCCTGTCAGCAGGCTCTGTCGCATTTCTGGCTACAGTTTGACAACATCGTCTGATAAAGCAGTTTCTGCGTGAAATTTGTTGCTTTTCTGATACCAAAAATTTAATGCAGACTCTGCTCAGAATCCGCTGCTCAGGTTTGGCTATCTGGGTAGAAACCGATGAAACGACAGATTCTGCTCGATTTTTGCTGCCTATCTGCTGCCAGATTGCATTACGCAGATCCTGCCCCATTTCTGCCTCCAACCTGTCGACAGGATAATGTCAGCAGACTTTGCTCGGTTTTTGGCGACAATCTGCTGTCACATTATGTCAGCAGAATCTGTCTACAAAACACAAGCTTAATGCGGACACAGATGGCTATGGTTTTTGGTGTGGGATTTTGATCGAGTTTGCTGTCAATCTGCGCGCATGCTGCTAATATTTTGCTATATGGGTAGCGTCTCCCCGAATGCACCCTAAATCAGCCTTTAAACCTGTTAGGAATAATTTCTAACAGTCGATAATAATCGATAATGTCGATAAGAGCGATATCGATGTGGTTGATCGAGATACACATTTATCGTCGCTAGGTGCACGTCCAAGAAAGTACTAGAAGAGATTTTTTGGTTATTCTGTCCTGTTCAGTTTTCGCACGATCACGACATTTTAATTTCTCTCCGTTATTTAGTCCTCGAGCATTATTGTAAAGACCCAAGTCAGGACAAGGTATATATATTCGTTCCTCTGAATAAATCTTATGTTCAAGATACAACGATTGTCTGTTCCTTTATACGTAATACCACTGCAAAAACCTACAAAACCCGTGTTTACGGGTAGTTTTAGGGAAGTTTTCCCTTTTTATTCAGATAATCGTGTGGTAGCATTAAACCCTTGCTAGTGCTTGGTTTCGAACAATTAGTGTCGGTCTACAATCTCGCTTTAAAAAAATATTTTATCTCTAAGCCGTAAGCTCTAAGCTCTAAGCTTTAAGCTCTTAAATAAACTTTAAAGACGGTAATCCACAATGTAAGACGTAAGGCGTAAAACGTTGACGTATATTAGCTAATAAGAGAAAAGTTATTCGGAATTCGGACTTGCGTGTTGATGATGGTGCGTAGAGGAAAGCCTTTGCGCGTTCCGAAGAAAGGCACGGACGGACGGCAGATAGATTTGAGTCTATAAACACCCCAGCAAACGCAAAAGGATTAAAAGATATTAAAATTTTTAATACCTTTGAATCCCCTTTTTGGCGGAATTAGATAAAATTAGACGGGATTCGAAATGAGATGGTCCAATCCCATGGAATCCAAAAAAGAAATTTTTAATTCCATCCAATCCTACACGCAGAAAATTTTTCTTAAAAATATAAGTATACACGAATGAAGTAAATACCATACTAATCTTGCACAGCTAGGATATAATCATAATATGCAAAAAATTTCAAGATAGTATAGGAAAATTTAGAGAGCAAAGAATAAAACTATACGCAGTTTATCCCAAATATGGCTGATTGACAAAAAACTTATAGGCTGTAGCGGTCAGCTGTCCGCCACGAGCAAACTTGAGAACGCTGTAGAAACCCTGCCGAGCTGTCCTAGATATAGAGGTCGATGTTGAACTTTAATTGCGCGAAAGTATACCGGCGATGCGCCGCGTAGCGGGCGCGAGCCGGACCCTCTCGTCGCGCAAGCCCGCGTTGCCGCTCGCACCGCGCGCCTTCCGTCGTCCACGATCGTGTGCAATCAAGTGGCCTTCGCGTAAGCAAGTCGCGCCGAGCTCCGAAGAGTCCGGAGGAACGACGGGGAAACCGTATGCGTCGTGTTTATCGTCGTTATTCGCGAATGTTTACAGCTGGCATGTTAAATGGCAATAAACATGGAAGTGGCGGAGGTGTCCGGGGTGGCGTCCGACGACGCTACCTCGCCGGGGGCCTAGTGCGGACCCGCGACCCTCGTGAGCGAATTGTCGCCGCCGCCGTCGCCGTCGCGTCGCCGCGCGTCGGCGACGACGCAACGGCCGAGGGACCCGTCGACGCGCGAACGACAACGAGCGACGGCGCCGCGAATTCAATGGTATTCATTCTATTGTCAGAATAGACGAAATTCAATGGAATTTAATACGGAAATTTTTAATTCCTAGTTTGGCATTCAATGGTATTCATTTCGTTAACGGAATTAATGGAATTCAATACGGAAATTTTTAATTTCTAGTTTGGCATTCAATGGTATTCATTTCGTTAACGGAATCAATGGTATTCAATGGAATTTATGACGAAACTTTCCAATCCCTAACCTGGCATTCATTTCGTTACGTTTTTGTGTCGGAATTGGATGGGATTCAAAAAAGACAAATTCTTTCCAAAATAAGGAATTCCATGATATTGAAACTATTTCAATCCCTTTTTTGGACAAAATATAATTCGGAAAGTCTTTAATTGAATTCCTGGCAATCCCGTTTTAATTCTTTTCAATCTTTTTTCGTTTGCTGGGACTTGCCCGTATAACACGCGCAACGACAAGGATAAAACTGCGTAGAATCGCAGGGAGGGGAAGCACACACATCCGTACGCGTCGAGTGCTCACCGTCGAATCCATGCTCCGGCTTTCGTGAAAGCGTAAAAGCCGTGAAAGTGCGTAAAAGACTCAATAGTCCGGGAGTCAGGGGATTAGATATTGAAGTTCACGGCGCAAAGCTAGAACTTTTTTTAATCGATTCTCATGATATCCCGTAACAAGTGTGTAAAGTCTCTAGAATCAACTCGGCCCGCTTCGCTTTTTTTATTGCAAAATATATAAAATAACGCGTTTCTGTATAGTTTTCTTTAAATAACTCCTTCTGTGTTGGTCAAACGACAAAACTTAAAAAGACAAAAATTGTTAGGAAGGAAATTTCCTATAAGAATAAGCTTTTAAAAAATTTTTTAATTGCAAAATTGCAAAAAATACGTGAAAAAAGTGCCATTTTTACAGGTTCCCGAAAACTGGGTTAAAAATTATCATATTTAAGCGGATATTCACTCAATGATACTTTTCAGTTGGCTGAAAAAGTGTGCACAAGGCTCGCCTCCAATTTTTATATGGCTGCCTATTAACAACCCACATAGCACGTAACATTACAGAAATATTGCAGTAATATTGCAATATAGTGGAAATATTACGTATTACAATGAAATATTTCAGAAATATTACTGATGTATTACACGTTTTTAAATAATATTGAAATATTACAATAATATTGCTGCAATATATTGTGGAAATATAATACTTTAAGTAGCAAAATAATGTCAAATAAAATTTTAATGACATTGTAACCGTACGGAGGTGATATGTTGGTAATTATCGATGATTCTTGTGTCACCGACACGGTCGCCACTCGATTTTATCTATAGAAACCGAGAAAGAATTCTACGCTCGCGCCACGGGTCTACCCACTTTATAGTCCGGGAGTCAGGGCTATTAAAAAATGAGAATATTAAAGTTTACGGCGCAAAGCTGGAACTTTTTTAAATCGATTCTTATGATATTCCGTAACAAGTGTGTAAAGTCTCTAGAATCAACTCGGCCCGCTTCGCCTTTTTTATTGCAAAATATATAAAAAAACGCGTTTCTGTATAGTTTTCTTTAAATAACTCCTTCTGTGTTGGTCAAACGACAAAACTTGAAGAGAAAAAAATTGTTTGGAAGAAAATTTCCTATAAGAATAAGCCTTGAAAAATTTTTAAAAAATTTTTTAAATTGCAAAATTGCAAAAAATACGCAAGAAAAGGGCCATTTTTACAGGTTCCCGAAAACTGGGTTAAAAATTATCATATTTAAGCGGACATTTACTCAATGATACCTTTCAGTATAAAACAACCTGACTTCGAAGCGCGGAACTAGCTCGCGGCGTGGTCGGGTTCGAAGGAGGCGCGGAGGAACGGATGCGAGGTGTGTGTCGGCAGAATGAAGCGTATTCGGGTTGTTAACAAAACAAGGTGTTTATTTCTATAACAATGATTCGCGGTGTACAGTGTCGCGAGATGTGCGCCTTTGCAGATTGAAGATTGCGCGCGGAGATGAATGTATACAAAATCGTGACGTACAGAGTCGTGATATGCAGAGTCGGTGATGACAAGGCGGCGCGGTTCGCGGATCGGTACACGTGGAACGCCCCGATGGGCGGGTTAGCGCGGTTTCTTCCGGCGAGTCGCGGGCGGATTTGCGCTATGACGTATCGGCCCGGGCGGGGCTGATTTCCTCGTATCGGAACGCGTATGAATGGCGCGCGGCGCGAGGGCGACAGAGAGTCGCGTGGATTCCGCAGGACAGGCGGAAGGGTTTCCGAGACGCGGGCTGTCCACCGAGAAACACTCGGTGTAGGCAGAGTAACGCTCTACCCCTTTTGGCAGACGTCGCGGGTCGGAGGAGATATCCGGCGAGAAGCGCTCGTTCGAGGTAGAGAAGCACTCTACCCTCGTTCGGATAATCGCGAGGATTGGAGAGCTGGTCGTTTTACCGAGACGCACTCGGCCAAGACAGAGTAACTCTCTACCTAATGGTTTTGACTAGCGGAAGATTCAGGAGCTCAGGATCGGTCGGATCGGTGATCTGGTCGGTCGCAGAATCGTCTTATCATTATCAGACGCCTCGTTATATACCCGTCGCGGCGGCGTCGGTGTGGCGGGGGTAACGGCGTACGGCAATCGCGAGCGCCGAGATGATGCGGCGGAGCGGTCGGAGATTACGGCGTCCCGGCGCCGCGATTGCGTTCGGCGGTCTTCGGCCGCTTTCGGTACCGCTCGGCGCTCCGAGACGGTTACCGCGGTGAGTCCGTTCGCGGGCTACCTAACGATACATGCTACCTGAATTTAAATATAACGCGTGGGCACCTTCGGGCCCGTTTCTCTGCCCAGCGGATGGTCGGCTGGGCGATCCTCGGCAGGTTGGTCGGCCGGAACGATACGTATTTCCGGGGCGTATCGTTACATCACCCTCCTCCCAGGGAAAGCGCGAATTCGGCGCTTCTACGGCTTCGGCTGGATCTCTCGGATGGTCCGTACGCTGCCCGTCGTGGTTGAAGCGTATGTGCCACCGCTTTCCTCCTGACCGCATCTTGTGTTGTCGGGACACATGTGCGTGGTAATATGGCACCCAAATTATGTGTCCCGGTTCGACTTCCACCGGGATCGGCGGCGGTGGTTTGGAGCCCTCCGCTCGTAGTGGCTGGACATCGGCCGGAGTTGGTTGCGGCGGCGGAGGCGCCGGTGGGTTGGCTCTCGGTGCGACTACTTCGGTCGGCGGAGCTGGTGGGCCGTCAGGCCTGGCTCGGCGGATGGTTTGCCGGGGCCGGTGTTTTCGGCTGCTGTTGCGGCCGGCGGCTTTTTCTGCCGGTTCAGCGGAGGCGGCGGGGTGGTGAGCCATGCTACCTTTCCGTCGTTGCTGCTCGTCCGAGCGCTGTACCCTACAGCCGACCGCCGGCACGCGTTTTCGTGTCGGCGGTGCGGGCGTGGGCTCTGGTTACCTCGGCGAGGGCGGCGGCGGCGGCGGCGGATCCCTGTCGCGAAGAGCCTTGTCCAGGTGGCCCCGAATCCAGGGCAGGTCGGATCGTACTTCGGTCGGCTCGGCGAAGGATCGCGTTGATATCCGCGAGGATATCGCGCTCGATAGACGTGTCGTTCGGTGCTTCCATGGCTCGTCTGTGCTCTTTTTCGTTTGGTGCCGGTATTTATTATTTATTTCTTTCGGAGTGGGGCAATTATTCTTCCTCGTCTTTCGCCCTCCGAATCGGTTTTGTCATAATTGTTGTTATCCCTGGTGTCATAGTTGTTATTATCCCCGGTGTCTGAGTCGGTGTTCTCTTCCCCGTCGTCGGGTGGGGGTGCGGCAGGCGCGGGCTTCAAATCCTGTATGTGTATATGGCGGCTCCACTTGCCGCTTCGGTCGCGTAGATCGACGATTACCGGAGATATAATTCGGCGCACCTCGAGAGGGCCGCGAAACTTCGGCGCTAATTTAGCGTTAAACGCCGCGGCTTTGTTGGAGAGTGGGTATTCGCGTTTCCACACCCACTCCCCGACTTTCGGTGCCCATTGTCGGCGTCTTAAATTATAATATTTTTCCTGTCTCTGAAAAGCGCGTGCTAAATGTATCTTCACGATTTCGTAGGCCTCCTCGAGGTGCCGTCGTGTTTCATCCGGCGGAGCGGCCGCGGTATTCGGAGCGGCCTCCTGATTAAGCGGCGATATCGGTTCGCGGCCGAAAATGAGATACGCAGGGGTGTAGCCCGTGGCCTCGTGTCGTGCCGAGTTGTACGCGAATTGCAGTTCGGGGATACGCTCGTCCCAGTTGCGGTGGTTTCTGTCGACGTATTGCGAGATCATCGTCTTCACGACTCGGTTTGTCCGCTCGACCGGGTTGCAGTGCGGCGCGTGTACCGGTGCGTATTTATGTCGAATGTTGTGTGCGGCGAGCATCTTTTCGAGTTTTCCCGACCGTAGTTGCGTACCGTTGTCTGACAGTATCGTTTCGGGACAGCCGTGACGGAATAGGATTGCTTCGGCAATATGCGTGGTCACGGCCGCGGCGGTGGCGCGGCGCAGGGGGCGCATCTCCAGCCACTTGGAGAAGCGGTCCTGCATAGTTAGGAGCCATGTGTGGCCCTGTTTCGACCGTGGCAGCGGCCCGATGAGATCGAGGGTGACCTGCTGCCACGGGCGGGTAACGGCGGTGGCGTGTAACATTCCCGCGGGTCGGGCTTTGCGCGACCTTATGTTGTAGACACCGCGAGGCAACCTCGCACGTACTTCGCGATTTCCCGGAACATACCGGGCCAGTAGTATAACTGAGCGATGCGCGTGATTGTCTTCGCGATACCGAGATGTCCGGCGGTGGGGGCGTCGTGATTCCGGCGTAGAATTTCGGGGCGAAGTTCTTTGGCCACGCATTCCTTCCACTGATCTTCGGGCGGGATTTCTTTGAAATCGAGGCTATGGAGTACGTGTCGGTACAGTTTCCCCCCCCTGATATCGAAATCCGGGTGCTCCTGGGGCGCGTCCTGTACGGCTCGTAGCGTCCGGCGGTACCACGAGCAACGGGGCGGCGTCGTGACGGCGGCGGTCGTGGGTTGGCGCGATAGGGCGTCCGCGACCCGGTTAAGAGCTCCCTTCCGGTACTTAATTTCTAAGTCATATTGCTGGAGCTCGAACTGCCCATCGTCCTAATCGGCCGGTTGGTGCGTCTAGCTTTTGAAGCCACCGTAAAGACTGATGGTCGGTAATGACGGTGAATGAATACCCTTCCAGATATTCACGCATCCGCCGTATACCCCAGATTACGGCTAGGCATTCGAGCTCGGTCGCGCTGTAGTTCCGTTCGGCCTGGTTAAGCGTAGCGGCTCGCGTACGCGATAACCCTTTCCCCCTCGGGGAAATTCTGCGTGAGTACGGCCCCGAGGCCGGTTGTGCTCGCGTCCGTTTGTAAGATAAATCGCCGGGAAAAATCGGGGCATGCGAGAACCGGCGCGGATGTTAACGTATCTTTTAATCTCTTAAATGCGGTCTCCTCCTCCTCCCCCCAGTTCCAGCGGGCGTGTTTTCGCGTCAGGGCGGTAAGCGGTGCGGCGATCCGTCGCGAAATCTTGTATGAAGCGTCGATACCACGAGGCTACGCCCAAGAATTGCCGTACTTGTTTTACGGATTGTGGTTGCGGCCACTGGGCGACTGACCGTACCTTCTCCGGGTCGGTACGGATCCCCTCGCGGTCGACTATGTGTCCGAGGTATCGCAGGCGGTCTACGCAGAATCTACACTTTTCCGGGTTGAGACGCAGATTCGCGGCGCGGAGGCGGCGGAATACTTCGCGCAGGATCCGGAGATGTTCCTCGAACGTTTTTGTGATGATAATAATGTCATCGAGGTATACGAACACGTGTGGTTCGAGTTCTGGCCCGAGCACAGAATCTAGCAACCGCTGGAACGTCGCGGGGGCGGAGTGTAGGCCGAACGGCATCACTTTAAAGTGAAAAAGTCCCTTTCCCGGGCACGGTGAATGCGGTGATCGGCCGGCTCGACGGGGTGAGAGGTACCTGCCAATACCCGCTCTTGAGATCGAGCGTGGTCAAGTACTTCGCCCCGCGGAGCTTGTCGAGCGTCGCGGTGATTTGGGGGAGGGGGTAGGCGTCGGTCTCGGTCGCGTCGTTAACCTGGCGAAAGTCGATGCAGAACCGGTGACTCCCGTCTTTTTTTCGTACCACGACGACCGGGGAGCTCCATGCGCTTGTCGAGCGCTCGATGACCCCCTCCCGTTCCATTTTTTCTACTTCGGCGTTAATGATGGCCTGCATGGCCGGATTTCGCGGTCGGTATCTTTGCTTGATTGGCTCGACGTTAGCTTTGACGCGTATGTGATGGGCGGTTTTGTCGGTCGGTCCGGTGATTTGTTCGAATAGCGGGAGTTGTTCCGCGAGGAATTCCCGAAGCCTTTCCTCTTCGGCCGGTGTTCGCGGGGCGAGGCCCTCGGTCATTGCGGCGGCGTGTGTTTGGCCGCGGGTCTCCGATGCGGCGGGCGCGGGAATTGCGTGGCCTAGCTTTGCCCAAAAATCTACCCCGAGTAGCATCGAGTTTTTCAGGTTCGGCATGATTGTAAACGAGTGCCAGATGGTTTTGCCGGTGGTCTGTATCGGCAGCCGGACGCGGCCCGGTATCGTTATTAGTTGCCCGTTGGCTAGCTGGACTTGCCCTTCGTCCGGTGTTACGGGGAAGCCGAGGGTTTGCGCGAGCTGGGCGGTGTGCTCGTCGACCAGCGATATGTCGGAGCCGGTGTCCAAGAGGGCATCTAACGGGCGGTCGCGGATGCGTGTTCTCAAGTGCGGCCGGGGCGTGAATCTTACGTTGAGGACCGGGGGGCGGCCGGTGTGTCCGCGGTCCCGGTTTCGTTTCCCGGCGGCGGATGGCAATCCTTGGTTAGGACGCCGTCCTTGCCGCATTGTGAGCAGAATTTTCGGGCGGGGCGTCGGCAATCGAAGCGCGTGTGGCCGCGTTGCTTGCAGCGCCAGCAGCACTCGCTTCGATTGTATACGGCGGCGGTGACCGGGGAGTCGGTGGCGGCGTTTCTTCGCGGCGGTACGTTTCTTCCGATTTTGCTGCAATCGCTCGAACTCGCCGGCCCGTTGTTGCAGCTCCCGGGGGCTGCGGACGTCGCTTCGCCAGATACGGTTCTGGTAATCGGGGTGCATGTTTCTCGTAGAGTTGTTCGACCTGCTCTTCGCTCGAGTAGCCCCCTGCCCTGCGCATGAGTGCCAGCATTTGTGTCGCGTACTTGATATACGGTTCCCCTTCCTTTTGAACGCGGTCGCGGATCTCGTTCACTAATTGTAGTCGGTATCGTCGCGGCAGGAAGGTGTCTTTAAAATCGGTGATGAACTCCTCCCAGCTCGTCCAGTGTTCCCGGTTATTTCGGTACCATAATAGTGCGTCCCCCCGGAGTAATTCGGGCAAGCCGCGTAGCCAATGCGCGTCGGAAAATTCGTAGGCTGCCCGTAATTCGTCGATCCGCTCGAGAAAGGCCCACGGATCCTTACCGTCAAAATGTAATCCCCATTTCCGCATCTGATTCATTATCTGCGACGCGGTGTTACTCGGTGGGGCCGCGGGTATTGCCGGCAGCGTTAGAGTCGGAGTCGCGGGGTGTATTGTTATAGTCGGGGGGTTCCCGGTTAATGTCAGGGCCGGGGGCGGGGGGTCTTTCCCGTGCTTCGAATATCCCGGGGTTCTCGTCGATGAATTTATTTAATCGCTTCCGGAGATCGTCGAGATTGCCCTCGGTGTCGAGTCCGAGCATTTGCATTTCGTGTGCGAGATCGCTCTTACTGAGCCGGTAGTAATACTCCTTCATTTTGCCGGTTTCCTGGGTCCGTTCCTTTCGGTCGTGTCCCTGTTCGGGCGCCATAAAACAACCTGACTTCGAAGCGCGGAACTAGCTCGCGGCGTGGTCGGGTTCGAAGGAGGCGCGGAGGAACGGATGCGAGGTGTGTGTCGGCAGAATGAAGCGTATTCGGATTTCTAACAAAATAACAAGTTTATTGCTATAACAATGCTTCGCGGTGTACAGTGTCGCGAAGTGCGCGTATATACAGAGTGATGAATGCGCGAGATGAGTGCATACAGAATCGCGATGTATAGCGTCGCGCTATGCAGGGTCGGTGATGACAAGGCGGCGCGGTTCGCGGATCGGTACGCGAGGGCCGCCCCGATGGGCGGATTAGCGCGGTTTCTTCCGGCGGGTCGCGGGCGGATTTGCGCTATGACGTATCGGCCCGGGCGGGGCTGATTTCCCGTATCGGAACGCGTATGAATGGCGCGCGGCGCGAGGGCGACAGAGAGTCGCGTGGATTCCGCAGGACAGGCGGAAGGGTTTCCGAGACGCGGGCTGTCCACCGAGAAACACTCGGTGTAGGCAGAGTAACGCTCTACCCCTTTTGGCAGACGTCGCGGGTCGGAGGAGATATCCGGCGAGAAGCGCTCGTTCGAGGTAGAGAAGCACTCTACCCTCGTTCGGATAATCGCGAGGATTGGAGAGCTGGTCGTTTTACCGAGACGCACTCGGCCAAGACAGAGTAACTCTCTACCTAAGTGGTTTTGACTAGCGGAAGATTCAGGAGCTCAGGATCGGTCGGATCGGTGATCTGGTCGGTCGCAGAATCGTCTTATCATTATCAGACGCCTCGTTATATACCCGTCGCGGCGGCGTCGGTGTGGCGGGGGTAACGGCGACGGCAATCGCGAGCGCCGAGATGATGCGGCGGAGCGGTCGGAGATTACGGCGTCCCGGCGCCGCGATTGCGTTCGGCGGTCTTCGGCCGCTTTCGGTACCGCTCGGCGCTCCGAGACGGTTACCGCGGTGAGTTCGTTCGCGGGCTACCTAACAATACATACTAATTCAAATGTAGCGTGGGCACCTCGGGCCCGTTTCTCGCCCAGCGGATGGTCGGCTGGGTGGTCCTCGGCAGGTTGGTCGGCCGGAACGATACGTATTTCCGGGGCGTATCGTTACAAGTATGCTGAACAAGTGTGCACAAGGCTCGCCTCCAATTTTTATATGGTTGTCTATTAACAAATTATTTATGCAAATCGGGCGCTTGGCTCTCACGTCTGAACGGGTGAACTTATTTTGATGCACTTTATCGGAAATGAAAGGTAACGATGTCTAGCTTATAAATTTAAAATAAACATTTTTTTTTCTAAAATTTGACTATTATTCAAACAATTTAAATTTTGCATATTAAATATCGGCGTTGTTTATTGACGTTACCTTTCATTTCCGATAAAGTGCATCAAAATAAGTTCACCCGTTCAGACGTGAGAGCCAAGCTCCCGATTTGCATAAATAATTGGTTAATAGGCAGCCATAAAATTTTATACTGTATACAGTATAAAATCTCACAAAAATAATTTGTGATATTTTATACTGTATATAGTATAAAATGTTATACTGTATACAGTATAAAATATCACAAAAATAATTTGTTATTAATTAATACGTATTTTTTCTAATATATCTTGTTTATCTCCGTTAATACTGAGAATATGACATTCATAATATGATAATCATAAAATTCGGAAAATTTCAAGCAAATTAAAAAAAAAATCGTTTGGATACGTGCTTTTGTTTCAGAAAAAAGTAATTGTTAATTAAGCAAGTTTGGCGGACGCAGCGGTGACTCGCGCGCCTGCGAGCCACCGCAGTCGAGCCGCCGCGCGCCGCTGCGTCCGCTCCAGCGCTCTAAAACCGCTGTATTCGACATTTTTTTTCGCCGAACCTGGCAGTCGAATTGCAGCGAAAAAAATGCCACCGTTAAAGCACTCACTCCAGTACCTTCACATTAAATTTCAAGTAAAAATATGAAATAGTTGTAATAGTTGTTAGCTGTAATTATCAATTATGTAAAAGTCAATTATCTTGGCTTCTATTGGTCGTATCGGGACGTTTTTTTTTTAAATTCATAATTTTTTAAACGCAAACCAATGGTGCTATTTGCGTTACCCTACGCCAATAAACAACGCCAATATATAATATGCGAAATTTAAATTGTTTTAAATAATAGTCATAGAAACAAAAAATTTTTATTTTAAATTTATAAACTAGACATCGTTACCTTTCATTTCCGATAAAGTGCATCAAAATAAGTTCACCCCTTCAGACGTGAGAGCCAAGCGCCCGATTTGCATAAATAATTTGTTAATAGGCAGCCATATAAAAATTGGAGGCGAGCCTTGTGCACACTTGTCAGCATACTGAAAGGTATCATTGAGTGAATGTCCGCTTAAATATGATAATTTTTAACCCAGTTTTCGGGAACTTGTAAAAATGGCCCTTTTCTTGCGTATTTTTTGCAATTTTGCAATTTAAAAAAATTTTTTTAAGGCTTATTCTTATAAGAAATTTCCTTCCGAACAATTTTCCTCTCTTCAAGTTTTGTCGTTTGACAAACACAGAAGGAGTTATTTAAAGAAAACTATATAGAAACGCGTTTTTTTAATATATTAGACACTACAGACGCGCGCTTCGCGCGCGCTATTTAGCTTTAACATTATGCTATTACTATTACACTATTAACCCCTACACACAACTGTCAAAATATACAATGACAGCTGCAAATGAAGTAAGCGCAGCAAGAGAACCAATCGGCATCGCGGAAAAGCGTCAACAATAAACTTTACATCTCCTTTTTAGAAGAGGATTTTGCAATAAAAAAAGGCGAAGCGGGCCGAGTTGATTCTAGAGACTTTATACACTTGTTACGGGACATCATAAGAATCGATTTAAAAAAGTTCCAGCTTTGCGCCGTGAACTTCAATATCTAATCCCCTGACTCCCGGACTATTACTCCCCTTAGCTGACTCCCCTTGATTTCCGTTGCGGGTTTACCAAGACGCCGCCGGATCTCCATCCACCGTCGTTGGACCTTGCTTCTTGGATCCTTTTGGACCGTGGCTGTGCTCTGCCGTTCGCGCCCTTGGATCTCGGCTGCCTCAACGCTGTGCCTCCCCGGTCGGACGTGGGCTCTTCCACGAATGGTTATCGGGACCAGGTAAGTGTCTCAGGAAGGTAAGGATACCGCACACGATCGTATGATAATTAATTTGTAGTTCGAATAATCTGGTAAAATATTTCATATATTTTATCTTTAATGCTGTTCGCTTAACAATCGGTTTCAGGTTTAACGCGCCTATCGCGGGACTGACTCTCGCCGCCTAGTTCAGTTCGCTATGCTCAGTGTTCGAAACGTTCCCGGCGGTTGTTGACGAGAGAATCCTCGAGTTCGGTCCGCCGCTGGGCCTCACTGGTTCGCGGCTTGCTCCCACCTTGGTGCGGTTACGCCCCTCACGACCAATGGGCTTCGTCCTCGCACCTGGCGAATGCTTCCGCATTCCTTGGCTTATTGTTCGCTGTCGACATGTGTTCTCGCAATAAAGCTATAAATCATCTCTACTTACGCCTGTTAATAACATCTGGACATTCCGCGAACTTTCGAGCGGTTTCGGCTGTTGCTATGCGAGACTCTGGTTCCTTCGTTCACGTATCGCACGTTTCTTCTATGTCCGCCGTATATTGCGGGCTACTACATCAAAGTCTCGCATGTACATCGCTCCTATGCCTTTTTTCTATGTCCCGCGTATGACTCGCCGCGCTGTGGTTCTCGTACCCCTTAATTTAGCCGCCCAAACGGACGTTGTTTCGTTCGGGTGGATACGTCGTGACCCCTCGGTTCCCCCGATGGGTGTGTCCCGTCTTTGGGTCGCTCGGGCTGCCTTACACCGATCCCCGTCTTTGTGGTCCGCGCTTTTAACGGTCGCGCCTCCACCTCGGCGACGCCGTTACGTCGGTCGTCCGTTCGCGTCCCCACTGTCGCGCCCTGGTCATAAGTTGCGCAATCTGCAGCTCAGTTAATCGTATCGCGTGACCGCGCCTCCGCGGTCTCCGCCCCTCGCGAACTGCGTGCACGCCGCGCTTGTCGCCACCGTTGTCGACTTGCCCGGTCTCCCCAAAGGAGTTCCCGTCGCCATAAGTATCGACCGATGGCTATTTGTTGAGATCGCGTGACCGCGCTTCCGTGGTCTCCGCCACTCGCGAACCGCGTGCGCGCCGTGCTCGTCGCCGCCGCTATCGACTTGCCCGGTCTCCCCAAAGGAGTTCCCATCGCCCTAAGGTTCGGCCGATGGTCATTCGCTGAGATCGCGGAACCGCGTCTCCGTGGTACGCGCCCTTTGTATGTGGCGCGCCTAATCTCAAACTTGGAAGTGAGTCCGTTCGTCCGAGTGTATCTCGGTTAAACTAGCCAATGATTGTTACAATGGAGCGAAAATTAACCAAATCATAATACCGTTCCTTTAATCAAAAGAAAGCGTTTAAACTAAATAAAATAAACCAAACTAAACAAACCTACATAAAATAAATCCGATGTTTAACAATCACTGCCCCTCGAACGGCTGATTCCTCTTAAATTCCCCGCTTTGCGGCCTTATTAATCTTTGACTTCGCTCGCGCAAAAGAACATAATTGTACCGCGAGCACTTGTTTTATCGATTATGATACCGGTGTTTTGAAACCTAAACCTAACGCACTTATGCTCCTAAACGCATATCTTCATTCCGCCATGGTCATCGGTGCCTCACTGCGTTGAAGTTCCCGCCTGGGGCTCGACGCCATTGTCGTATCGTTCGACTGCCGTCTGTTCCGATCGCCGGTCCCGTTTACCGACCGTCGGTAATGTCGCGATCGTCAGGAGGGGCCGTTTATTTACCACCATTTGTGGCGTGATCAGTCGTTGCGCTAACACCCTGTCGTCGATAATAGCGACCCCTTGCTTGCGCATCGCTGGCGTCACTTGCAGCGCAGCCGTCGGCCGCAACATTTTATTAACGTCATTAAGACATTATTAAGGTATCACAATCATACGTATTGCACAGAAGTAGTGAGTATAGACCGATTCTACCCCGGGGGCTCCGACGGGGGGTGAGGGAGGGGGGGTATCAGATTTCGCGGCGGTGAGGGAGAGGGGGGAGGGACGGGGTATTAGGTTACACAAGGGTATCGGATTTCGGGGGGGTGAGAGGGAGGGGGGGAGGAGGCGGGGTATCAAGTTACACAAGGGTATCGGATTTCGCGGGGGGGTGAGGGGAAGGGAGGAGGGGGGTATCGGGTTACACAAGGGTATCAGATTTCACGGGGTGGTGAGGGGGTGGGGGAGGGGGCGAGGTATCGGATTTCAAGGATATCGGATTACGAGGAAAATGGGGAGGGGGGTTGACCTTGACATATCACGTGTATGGCTCACCGGGCATGACTCACCGGGGATGACTCACCCTCGTTCGCGTTCGCGGTCGCGCCGCGGGTCCGCGGGTCCGCGCGGGGGGTCCGCGGGTCCGCGCGGGGAGTCCGCGAGTCCGCGCGGGGAGGTCCGCGTTCGCGCCGCAGTCGCGGCTCCGCGCGGGGAGGGGAGGGTCCGCGTTCGCGCCGCGGGGTACGTTCGCAACGACGCCGCTAGGCGGCGCATAATAGTAAGCTAACTCGATAGCGCACTAAGCAGGAGCATACATTTTGTCGATAATGCTTCGAATCTGTCGGAACATGTTCGTCGTAAACAAATTTTTTCTGAGAAAGGGGGGGTGTTATTGCGTAGACTAAACAATTTTGCACTATTTTTTTTACGACACAGTACGCGAGACAAAAAAATGACGTCATCGACGATGATCAACCGCATCAAAGCGATGATAAAATTTAGGTAGGGATAGACATGCGCGCAAAGAAATTACATCGTTCGTTTAGTTGTAAGAAAGTAAGTCTGTTTATTTAACTGTTTTTTTTTACATAATATATCTTACGTGCTAAAAACTAAAGCTACGAGCTCACAATCGATGAGCTGATTTGTATTGAACGCATCGCTAGCGTATATTACATTCGACGCTTCCTTGGGATCCGTCACAGTGGACGCGATATCGGAGAACTGCGCAAACTTTGCGTCGACTGCCGCAAGTATTCTGATCAGTCGATCGAATCTCGCATCGATGCACCGATCGAGATTGAACATACGACGCAACGTCGATTCGGTCATCATCAAGCGTACGTTTACAGATTCGAGACGTATGAGTTTGACGTTATTAACCAACGTACAAGCTCTCACCGTTAGCGGTCCAACGTTAATAAAACTGTGGATATCTTTGATGTAGTCGTTGCGAAGGAAATTATGAATGTTGCGTCGTTGCTCGTAGAGTGCCTTCCACGTTTCGAGAAATAACAGCAGTTCCTTTCCTCGATGATCTCCAATAGCGATCTCCACGTAACTCGGTGGGCCCACGTTTATGCCAATTTCGAGGTATTTATATTCTGTAGCTGTCAACGCGTATCGTCTGCCGAGTATGCGAATCGCGCGACGCTCCAACGAAATGCTGTATAAAAGAAATGAAATTAGTTTTTTTTTTCTTTCGTATGTCGTACAATTTGCAAAGATATAAAAACTGGGAGAGGCTCTATATGTCTTTATTTTTTAAAAAGAAACTTACCTGTTACATCTGTTCTCGCACGACTGAGTTTCAACGTCGTGAATCGGCACGTAATAATTCACGGCATTCACGCGTTTTCCACCATTGTTGCTGTTGCTGCTGCTGCTTGCGCTTCCTTCAAAGGAGAACATTTTTTCTTCTCGACTCTGAGAAGTTGTGACCGTCAGTACAAGCGATCGCGACAAGACTGATCATGTAAAATTAATCGAGTATACGCGGCAACACCGCGGCAATCTAAAAAGTAATGATGTGGTGGGGGAAAGCGGGAGGGGGAATTAATGTTTATAATCGAACCTGTCGAGACATGTTCCGTAAACAAATTTTTTTCTAGGAAAAAGGGGGTGGTTATCGCGTAGACTAAACAAATTCGCTAAACAATCTATCTACGCAGTATGTAAAAAAAACCAAAGGAAGAAATGACGTCATCGGGACGATGATCGACCCAATAACGCGTCGAACCTGTCGGAACATGTTCGTTGTAAACAACATTTTTTTCTAGGAAAGTAAAGCCTACTTTTAACGGTGATGATGATGGGAGAGGGGAGGGCGAGTAAGAAATAACAACGTTATAAAAAAAAGATACATATAATTTATTTTTTTAATTCCGACGATCATCGTTACACGTTAACAATGTATTTCATTGGACGTTGGCGTAGCGCGCGACCACCAGTTAAATAATTTTATTACATTTTGTAGCGCGCAATTCTTGACGTGTTTTCCGCATCGCATAGTATTGGTGTCGTCTAGTTTAGTCAAAGATTCGATATCTTCGTAATGCGCATCCAGAGTCTCGACAATTAGGTTTTTTCTCGCATAATTCTCCAGTAGATCCACCAGCCATTCTCGTTTCTGACATCCCTTGACGTACACGAGAGTCGGCATCTCGTCGTCATCCTCTTCGTCATCCTCTTCTTCTACACCAAGCACGGCCGATGTAATCAGGCGTTTCACCGTGCTGTACGGTACGTTTCCGTCTTCGTAAGCCATGGTGATTCGCGATCAACCAGGTAGCGCACGATTTGTCGGATTTTGTGAGGAGATTCCACGGCATGGGGTACTCAAAAATGTGATGCGACAGAACGCAGCCTATTCTCAATTTTCCACGTTATCCGACGACGATTTCGAATTATTGACACGAAAAAGTGTCTTTCCATACGAATACGTGGACAGCGTCGACAAGCTGGAGGATACGTGTTTACCGCCGCGCGACTCATTTTACAGTTGTTCGAGAGCGCGCGGTAGCGCGAGAGAGCGCGAGGTAGAAGACGACCACAAGAAAAAAACCAGCGAGTACAGAAAAAATAAACGTGTCTATATTTACAGTATTTACAGAGTTCTCAATTAATCTCCACAGAAGGAAAGAGGCCGTGAGCGCGCACAGAGTTTAGCACGGCAAAGCGGCGAAAGCAAGCGGATGCTGATTGCAAAGCGAAGAGCGGTGATAAGCGGTGTATGAGCGGTCGTAAAGACAATACTAGGCGGTTGATCTGCGAGCGAAATCCTCTTCGCGGCGCAGCGGCGGTGCTTTTATCGCCTCCGAGGCGGAACTCCCTCCAGCAAATTTCCACGAATCTCGTGAGGGTGATTGGCCATCGGCAGCCTACGTCACCGTGCTGACGTCACGATTTTCAAGTGGCGTTCCACAGCGATCGTTACATGTTTTCGCGCGTGTTGTTGATAGCATGGATCTTTCTATTGTGTGGACGCGGTAGCTTGACTTTGGTTGGCACTCGGTCAGCCGTGACTATGTTATTGCTCGCAATTAGCGAGCTTTCCAGAATACGAACCACGGTAGAAAGATCCATGCCATGCTGAAAGTTAACGTCGACAAATATATTTTGAAGCGGCTACTCGAAATGCGATTACGATGACTCGGTGGATGTTCTGTCCTTTTGAGTACGCATGCACGTTGCGAGAACATTTCAGAACATCAAAATTGTCACATTTAATTCTTAAGATGACGCGATTTTCCGTGCGGATATTGCATGATCTCAAACATCCCGCCCGCCTCGTCATGCTTGACGAAACAAGACGGTGTGTTTGATGGTGCGCTCGATAGCGCGCCCGACGTCGCGGCAGGAAGAATCGATATACGATCGATTCACATGGTCGCGATTCCGGCGCGTGACGCCGGCGAGCCATGGCGGCGTGGCGCGGCTGCGCAGTGTCACAACACGCGGTGATCTCGAGCGAGACACATAAATATTCGCGGTATGCGTAACGCGAATTCGGTGATACGTGAAAAGTGAAGTGACATGAGGAAGTGTGGAACGGTATGTCACATCAAAAAGTAAATTGAGGCGGAGGGCCGAAATAAGCGGTCAAGTGAAGTGAATAGTGGCAGAAGGCCGACAAGAACAATTGTACGAAGTGAACAAGAAGAATTACAGGCGGAAGGCCGATAAAACAATTATTGACAGCGAGTGTCGGCGAGCTCACGCATCTGTCAACGGCGGCTGGTCCTCAGTCCCGGGGAGAAGCACGAGTTTGCGCAGCGGTCGAACTAGTTCTGACGTGGCGGTGCGGATTGTCGCCACTCGAACGATACCATCGTCTCCGGGGTGCAATCGTATGATGCGGGCGAGTGGCCATCGGCTCGGTGGCGTGCTTTCGGCGCGCACCAGACACAGAGATCCAACGGCTGGTGCATCCTCGGATTTGAGCCACTTTGAACGTGCGGTCATCCCGTGTACATATTCGTGCGACCATCGAGACCAAAAGTGATCGCGCATCCTTTGGAGGTGGTGCCACCGGGAAAGTGAGCTCTCCGCCGTGTCTGTCAAGGAGGGCTCAGGAACAGCCAGAAGAGGAGCACCAATTAGAAAGTGTCCTGGGGTGAGAGCGGATAGGTCGTCCGGATCGTCGGACAAAGCCCGCAGCGGCCTCGAATTCAAGCAGGCTTCGACCTGAGCGAGGAGGGTGCTCATCTCCTCGAACGTGAGCGTGGTCTCTCCGATGACCCGACGGAGGTGAAACTTGGTCGATTTGACGGCAGCCTCCCACAATCCTCCGAAGTGCGGTGCAGCAGGCGGGTTAAAGTGCCATTTTATGCCTTCCGTGGCGACGGCGTGAGCAAGGCGACGGCCGTTGACAGACGAAGCTCGGAAGAGTTCTCTCAGAACTCGGTCCGCTCCCACGAAATTAGTGCCGCAGTCCGAGTACAGTTCCTCGCAGAGACCTCGGCGGGAGATAAAGCGGCGGAACGCGGCGAGAAAGGCTTCGGTTGTATATTCCGACACGACGTCCAGATGCACCGCCTTGGTGCAGAGGCACACGAAGACGGCGATGAAAGCCTTGTGAGCTCGGTGTCCGCGGCCTTTGCTCGTGCGAATGAGGATCGGGCCGGCGTAGTCCAGGCCGGTCCGGAGGAATGGCCGTGCTGGTGTGACTCGTCCCTTCGGGAGATTGCCCATCGGAGGTTGAGGCGTCGTGGCTCGCCAGCGGGTGCAGGTGACACAACGATGCAGCCGCTGCTTGACCACGGAGCGGCCTCGAGGGATCCAGAACCGAAGACGAAGTAGGCCGAGGGTGAGCTGCACTCCTCCGTGCAGTGTTCGACGGTGGCACGACTCGATGAGCAATCGAGTGAGCCACGAGGACGGCGGTGCGAGCATCGGGTGTCGCTCGTCGGTGGAAAGCACGGCGTGCTTGAGGCGGCCCCCGACTCTCAGAATGCCGTGGTCGTCCAGGAACGGACTCAGGTTCGCCATGGTGCTTCGATGTGATACTGTGCGGTTCGCGGAGAGTGAAGCGATCTCGGCGGCGAAGTGCAGTGCTTGCACCACGCGGATCCAGAGAAGCAGTGCGTCGTCGATCTCGTCCGATCGCAACGTGAGTGTGGTGGTGCGGGAAGCGGTGTGTCGCCAGCGAGTGCACCAAGCCGTGACTCGCAAAAGTCGGTGCAGCGAGGAAAATCGGAGAAGCATCTCGGGCTCGGTCTCGATTTTCTCGGTTGCGGCGTGCGTAACGACTTTTCGCTCGGGCAGCTCGGCGTCGGACATCTCAAGGCCTTCGCTCGGCCACTGGGATCGGTCCTCGCGGAGCCAGGCGGGTCCGGTCCACCACAGGGGATGTCCCACCAGCTCGCCTGGAGCGATTCCTCTGGAGGCGCAGTCCGCAGGATTGTCTCGCCCGGGGACGTGTCGCCATTGAGCGTCAGGCAGCGTTCGCTGGATGTGGGCCACGCGGTTTGCCACGTAGGTTTTCCAGCGGGAGGCGTGTCCTTGAATCCACTTCAAGGTCACCTGCGAGTCTGACCAAAGAATAGTGGGTGCTGTGAACAAACGCAAGGTTGAGCGAGTGTGATCCGCGAGAGTGGCGAGCAAGTCGGCGGCAGTGAGTTCGAGGCGCGCCAGAGTCACTTGCTTGACCGGTGCCACCTTGCTCTTCGCGGCAAGCAGATGAATGGTCACGGTGCCATTTCGAGTGATGCGGAGGAACACGACCGCGGCGTATCCTCGCTTGGACGCGTCGGCGAAGCCGTGTATCTCCACTTTGTCGTCCGCGTGACCGCTGTCAAGCCAGCGCTTCACGCGTAGGTTGGCGAGGAGGGGCAGTTCCTCGAGGAAGAGCCTCCAGTTTCGCGCATCGGCGGCGGGAAGTGGCTCATCCCAATCGAGTCGTTGCAGCCACGCCGACTGGATGAGGATCTTCGCGCGAATCACGACCGGGGCGAGCCATCCCAACGGATCGAAAAGTCGAGCGGTTTCCGCGAGGACGCGTCGTTTGGTGAACTCTGTGACCGAGCGCGGGTGAATCGCGAACGCAAACGTGTCCTCGCTCGGGTGCCACAACAGCCCGAGAGTGGAAAACCTTTCGTTTTCCCAAGAGTGCGGTTCGTGGTGGAGTCGGTGTTCGGGAGGGATTCCCGAGAGTACTTCCTCGCAATTCGCGGCCCACTTTCGTAACGGGAACCCGCCCGCCGTGCACAGCCCGCGGAGTTCTGTTTGTTTGGCGATCGCGGTGGTCAGCGTGTTGGCGCCCGAGACGACGTCGTCCACGTACGTGTCCTCGAGCAACGTGAGCGCTCCCTGGGGATATCGCGATTGTTCGTCGTGGGCCAATTGTCGCAGCGTTCTAATGGCCAGGAAAGGAGCACACGCGAGCCCGTACGTTACGGTCAGGAGCCGATACACGCACACGAGGGCGAGGAGGGTGCAACGCCAGAGGATGCACTGGTATCTCCGATCGTCCGGGTGGATGAGGATCTGCCGGTACATCTTTTCGATGTCCGTCACGAAGGCGTAGCGGTGCCAGCGCCAGCGCATCAGGACGTCGGCTAGAGCGGGCAGCAGGTTGGCGCCTACGAGGAGGTGGTGGTTCAGCGACTCACCGGACGTGGTTTGCTGCGACCCGTTGAAAACCACTCTGAGTTTCGTGGAGGCGCTCGATTCTCGCAGCACACCATGGTGAGGTAGGTAGCACTCAGGCTTGCTTTCGTGGTCTGAAGAAACAGAATCTAACTCCATGTGTTTCAGCTGTGCGTACTCCCGCATGAACTGGCGGTAGAGCTCGCCGAATCGGGGGTCCTTTTGAAACTTCCGCTCCATCGCAGTCAGCAGGCGCTCTGCCGGTCGGCGAGTTTCCGACAACGTCGTTGGAACCTTGGAAAACGGCAGTCGGACCACGTACCGTCCCGTCTTCGTGCGGGAGTGCGTGCGTGCGTAAAAGTCCTCGCACCGCTGTTCTTCTGGCGTGAGGGTGGCGGGAGCGGAAGGCTCTGCTTCTTGCTCCCAGAAGCGACGCACGAGGTCGGTCAGCTCGTGGTCGGCCGTCGCTTGAAAGCTGCCGCGCGTGTGGAGGGCAGAAGCACCGCAGCCACCGGATAGGATCCACCCGAAGGCTGTCTTCTGGGCGATCGGGGCGTGCGGCCCGCCCCTTCTGATGCCTTCTTCGAGGATGGTGGAGCACACTTCTGCTCTGAGAAGTAGCTCGACCGGGTCCCTAGCCGAAAACTGCGCATCGGCCAGGGGCAGCCCTTTTAGATGGGGCCACGTAGCGGGGCTCTCAGTCGTCGAGCCTTGGTACAGAGAAAGGCGGGGCAGCACGAATGCGACGGCGGTAACCGTGGCTCCGGTTGTCTCGGACGTAAGGCTCACCGTCACCTTCCCGCGTGTTGACCCGGATTTCGACCCCCCGATTCCGAAAATCGACACGGCGGAGCGAGATCGTGGCAGGTGCAACCGTTGCGCAAGCGATTCGGCGATGATAGAGACCTCGGATCCTTGATCAATGAGGACTCGAGCGGAGTGCGGATTTCCGTGGCGGTCGGCGATGGTCACTCGCGCGGTCGCGAGGAGAATCGCCTTGCGGTCGTCAGCGGTGCGCACGGCGGACAGCGCGCTGACCTCGGTGGACTCTGGCGCAGGAACGTACGCTTCGTGAAGCATAGTGTGGTGCCGAGCCTTGCACGTGAAGCAGTTTTTACTCGATTGGCACTTCGCGACAGAGTGATTGCCGAGGCAGTTGTAGCACAGCCGGCTGGACTCGACAACTGTCTTACGGTCTTTAGCGGACTTGGCTTTGAACTCGCTACATGCCATCAACGAGTGCTTTCCCTTGCACAACGCGCACTGTGGTTCGAAACTGTCCTTTGACCCTTGTTTCGCGACGTGGGTCTTCGCGGACCGAGTGGAATCGGGGGCTTTCGCGGCGGTTTTCGGTTTCGCGGCGTTCAGTGTGAGGATGCGCTTCGAGATGAAGTCACTGAGT
>JASTWP010002647.1:0-38782 GCA_030770255.1 Temnothorax ravouxi | reverse complement strand
CCAACTTTTCCGTCTCCTCAGATCACCTTCCCGCTTCGCCTCCATTCTCCCGTCTTCTCTTTCGCACTTCCCTATCTACCCCTTTCAATCAACACCTTCCTTCCATCTCGATTCTCTCTGTCTCTTGCCTTTCCTTCCTTCATCCTCTTTCCATCTCGATTCTCTGTCTCTTGCCTTTCCTTCCTTCCAAGCTCCGCCTTCTTTTCCTTCCTCCCTTCTCGGACTTCCGGCCGGATCACCTCCACGTAGGAGTTTCCTACTGTCCTTTCTGCTCACTTCATGTTCCTCTGTGTTTCCCTCCGGTTCTTTCCTCCTTCTCATTCTCTGCTTTCACTCGCTGTCCACCGCCTCAGAGTCGTCAACTGTATCGTACCTGTACCTCGTTACGTCTTCGCTATACCGCGTCAGGCGTGCACTCGACGCCCATTCGGTTTTCCTCTTTTCGTCGACGCGCTCCCTCTGTTGCCACGTCTGCACCTCATCGCCACCCGCTCTAGTGCTGTGCCTCGACGCCCCGCAGTGGTGCCAACCCTCTCTTTTGGAGGGGCCGGCACCCCGCGCCGTCTCGACACACGTCCGCGCTCATCACCTCCGCACCGTGTCGCCTCGATTCTCGCTTCAGCGCCATCTCTCCTCACCGCTCCTCTTCCGGTCTTTTCCCTAGCCGTCCGCGTAGCGCTCTTTTTTCGACGTGTCACGGCTCCCCTCTCTCGTCTCCCTCCGTGCGTCACGCCTGGTTCCATCCTAACCTCCAAGTTTCTTCGTCTCTGTTTTCTTATTATTCTCCACTCACGTTCCATTCTTCTCGCTTCCTTCATTTCCTCGTCTTCTTCCGTGATTTCTCTATCGATTTACTCATCTCTCACTAACTTTCTTCCTTTTTTCTTCCTTTTACTTCAATTTCACCACTCCTCCCATCCTCGAGTCATCCACTCTCTCCAACGATCCGACCGGAAGTCTATTTTTTTTTTACGTTACTTATTTACTTGCAATAATAATTTGAAAAAATATTTACTTAATATTTATTCGACATCTTGGGTGAATTTCGTAATAAACCGGCACTGGTTTCTGACATTCACCGGACATTTAAGAAATATTATATCACATATCCAATTCAAAATTTTATTTCTCTTTAAACTCTTTTTAAACTGAATTTGTTTTTTAAGATGATTTTTGAAAAATTATATATTTGCGCTGGTTATAACATATGTAGTATATATATGTATAACATTTCATTAAATTAAGAAGTAGTCTACCACGTAAGGTAGTTGGCTCACGATCCAGAGGTCCCAAGTTCGAATTCCACCAAGGTAAAGTGTTTTCTTCAGATTTTCAAATACGAGAAAAATTATTATAAATCATAGTATTAGACTGCATCTTTTATTATTAAGAAACAAAGTTAAAAAATAATAATAAAATTTCAAAATAAATGATTTTTTTGTCGTTAAAAATAAACGTTTTAAACACTAAAAAAATGTCTTTTTAAACATTAAAATAAACATTTTTTAAACATTAAAAAAATGTTTTTTTAAATGTTAAAATAAATATTTTTTTAATGAAAAAAAGGTGGTTAAACCCATGATTTTTAACATTTTTAAAAATGTTTTCAAAAATGTTTCCAAATGTTTAAAAAAATATTTTTAAAAACAGCTTTCTTTTGCTAATTGGGAAAGTCTGTGGATATTATATATTTATAATTTTATGTTCTGTTGTCAGCTTACCAGAAGTGGCTTGCCGGAATCCGCGCACGCAGAAGTGGCACAGTATGGCCGCCTTTGTAATTAAGAATAAAACATTACACGGAAAAAAGTTACGGTTGCTACAACAGAATAATGCTGTTAATTTTCGCCCATCCATACAAAAGGGTTATGGAAACCATAGTACTCTGGAAGTGACCTACGGTTTTCCATATAGTTTTCCTTATGGTTGCCCTAACCTTAGTGATGGGTTAGCTACTATATGGATGTTGCAAACCATAAGTATATGGATGTTTAACCATAATGAACAAATAATATTCACCCGACAAAAAAAATTATTTATTTTTGAAAATTTTATTACTATTTTTTAACTAAATTTGTTTCTTAAGGGATGCAGTTTATGATAGATAAATAGTTTCTCGTATTTGAAAAAAACACTTCACCTTGGTGGGATTCCACGCCTTGCGTGGTAGACCCTTTCTTATTTAATGTAAGTGTTATTATATAGTCCTACATATGTCAACCAGCGCAAATATTATAATTTTTCAAAAATCATCTTAAGAAACAAATTCAGTTTAAAAAAAGTAATAAAATTTTGAATTGGATATATGATATAATATTTTCTTATAATGTCGGGCGAATGTCAGAAAACAGTGTCCGGCTCATTACGAAATTTTCGTTAAATATATTTATAAAAAAAGTATATTTATAAAGGCCTGTATCTATACATAAGACGCAGAACGCGAGTCGCAAGACACACGCACAGTCTACATGTCAATCTAACCTCTATACACTGACATGTAGACTGGTGTGTGTGCTTGCGACTCGCGTTTTGCGTCTTATGTAGATAGGCCTTTAAAGTTTAAAACATCCTTATCAAATCCACTTTATTCTATGCAGACATTCTTATGCGCGCGAAATGAACTCTCAATCAGTGAGTGCTGTACCGTGCAGCTATATCTTATGGATCTCTCAACCATAATATTTGTGCTGCAGACCACATAAGAGGAATAGCAATAATCCTTTTATTGAGGCAACCATATACGAGAGTATTATAACCGAATGTTACGTATCGTAAGAACTACGGTTATGACAACTGTATAAATGGGCATATCTTAACAGCTACATTCAATGTAATATCAATTTAACTTGAAAATTTACATACATTTCTCTTTAATCATAGAGACACATTGTTGTAACAACCGTAACAATTTTCTCCGTGATTCAAAATCTAATAAAATCTGTTAACTTAAGTCGACTTAAAGTTGAGTTTTTGCTCTTAGGGTTATTATGCAACGTGGTGCCTATTCTTTGACGATTTTCTAACCTAGAAAACGCGGCACGAAATAAACATGCACCTGCCTCGAGAGCAGTGTTGCCAGATGTTAGGAGGAGGAGTATCTTAATAAAAAATTTTCACATTCGGACTTTGCGTCGCAACATCTCCGCTCGTAGGGCACGTAGCGGAAATATTATATAGAAGATACCCCCATTATTTTGACCCCAACTATCGATCAAGCCTACTTAGAACTTGATCCATTCAGCTCGTTATCGAGATCTCAACATCTCGGGTACTCGCAACCCGTCGCGTTCGGCGTAAAAGAGTCACGGTGCGGTCTCGCTCCGCGTGTACTTGGCGCGGAGACACTATCGTGTTCTCTTGATGTAATACCTGCAAATTCAATATCTACGTGTCCTACATTCGGATTTAAAGTATATTAATACACCTAGTCACCAAAAAACTACGAAGCGCACTATGTGGACCTCGTCATCGGCAACCTGGAACACGTAAACATCGAATTTGAAGGTATTATTACACCTAGACACCAAAAACTACGGAGCGCGTTATCTCGACCTCGTCATCAGCAACCTGGGACACCTAGACATCAATTTCAAGGTATTAATACACGTAGACACCGAAAAACTACGAGAGCGCACTATGTGGACCTCGTCATCAGCAACCTGGGACACCTAGACATCGCATTCAAGGTATTAATACACGTAGACACCGAAAACTACGGAGCTCACTATCTATGACATCGTCATCGGCAACCTGGACACCTAGACATTGCATTCAACGTATTATTACACCTAGACACCGAAAACTACGGAGCTCACTATCTAGACATCGTCATCGGCAACCTGGGACACCTAGACATCGCATTCAACGTACGATTACACCTGGACACCGAAAACTATGAAGCGCACTATCTGGATCTTGTCATCGGCAACCTGGAACACGTGGACATCGAATTCAAGGTATTAATTACACGTAGACACCGAAAACTACGGAGCGCACTATGTGGACCTCGTCATCGGCAACCCTGAACACGTAGACATCGAATTCAACGTATTATTACACCTGGACCGAAAACTATGAAGCGCACTATCTGGATCTTGTCATCGGCAAACCTGGAACACGTGGACATCGAATTCAAGGTATTAATACACGTAGACACCGAAAACTACGGAGCGCACTATGTGGACCTCGTCATCGGCAAACCTGGAACACGTAGACATCGAATTCAACGTATTATTACACCTGGACACCGAAAATGAAGCGCACTAACTGTATCTCGTCATCGGCAACCTGGGATACCTAAAAAATCGAATTCAAGCTTGATTCATAAGAATCAATATATATTATAATATATATACTTAATTTAACTAAATAGAAATCTTCCTTCTGACCGATAAGTCTATCGACCTTTAATAATTTATCTACTAGATCGTTCGAAATACGCGCGCGATATCGAAATTGGCGATACCTGCGCCGCCAGTGTCGAAAAAGTGAAAGGGACATTTTCTCTGATCACGTGATATGAGCATGAGGGACGGTCGACGTAGAAGAAGTAGTATCTTAAAAAATAAATTTTCACATTTGGACTTTGCGTCGCAATATCTCCGCTCGTAGGGCATGTAGCGGAATATTATGAGAGAAACCCCCCCCCTAATTGGACCCCAAGCTATCGATCAAGCCTACTTAGAACTTGATCCGGTTCACTCGTTATCGAGATCTCAACATCTCGGGTACTCGCAACCCGTCGCGTCGCGTAAAAGAGTCACGGTGCGGTCTCGCTCCGCGTGTACTTGGCGCGAGACACTACCGTGTCTCTTGATCTTACTAAAATCAATATGGCTGCAAGCAATCACGGCCGAGATGCCTGTCAGCGGTTTAGTATTGTACAGAAGTCTATGATAATATCTAGATATTATTTTATAAATTAAAATCTCACATTTTTTATCCGAACCTCAGATTTCTAGCAGTTTGTATTTGGACACGATTCCCTGCGACTGCAGCGTTTGTATGTACATATTGCTTGAGTGCGTGGTATCAATCTGAAAAGATCGTATTGAATTGATGTAATCTATTCGATGAATCAACGTGAAATTGAAAGGAGATAGAATAACGATTTACCTGGCCCATGACTTGGTGATGCTCCCAGGTGTCGTCAGCAGCGACGGGACAAATCGTTTCAGCTCAGGGCACACTTGACCCTCCAAGAAGAAATACGCGAACCACTTGACACCGTCCACGGATGCTTTATATCCATCGATGGTAGTGCCCATCCGGCCTTTCCAAAATGTAGTACCAGACACGCGGCAAATGATCTTCCCAGTTCCATTTGATTATATCTATAAATGAGAATAATATTCGATCATGAAGGTTAATATCTTTATAAATAAGTAGGCAAACATTATAAAGCTAACAATTGTGATAAAAATATATACCTTGGCGGTGGATCAACCAATAATGGTTTACGTGCTCACTAGTGCAAGCGCCCGAATATATAAGATGGCATAGCATGGGAGCGAATTTCGGCAATCATTTGGGTTCTATCGCCGTGACACCTCGCATATACATCTTATTCGTTTCGTACACCTCTTTATGAACCACCTATTCCGGACTGATTTTTCGTAGCACGCACGAAGAATGCATGAACAC
Organism: Temnothorax ravouxi; assembly: GCA_030770255.1. Taxonomy (NCBI): domain Eukaryota; kingdom Metazoa; phylum Arthropoda; class Insecta; order Hymenoptera; family Formicidae; genus Temnothorax; species Temnothorax ravouxi. Next base: position 33,139 of record JASTWP010002647.1, on the reverse strand, counting down.
AGGTTCCCCTCCATTTCTGGTGTTCTGAAGGATGGTTCAGAATGGAGAGCTGTCGCATTCAATAGGTCTTAATTATCGATAACAATTAATAACACACCATACCTAACCTGTTAAGCATGTTTCCACTTGGCCTTATCCTGATTCTCTTTTATACCTCGTCGGGCGAAACTTTTTTCACGACTTGATCCGCCATACCTGCAAGAACTATCTGGCGCAGCAATTTCGCTTCCATGTCGGTTAGGTAACGGCACTAACGGCATTAACGGCCTTACGATTACTCGCGTAAGCTCTGCTCCTCCAGCCTCCAGCCTCCTTGAGATTCGCCGCCATATTGATGGATGCATGACGCGCCGCTAGACTGTTTTTCGTCTTTTTATAAGTCGACTATTTAGAAGTCGACTTTCTCGTCATTTTTAGAAATCGACTAGAAGTCGACTAGTTTAGAAGTCGACTTTCTGTCGACTTCTATAAGTCGACTATTTAGAAGTCAACTTTTAGTCGACTTTCCGTCATTTTTAGAAGTCGACTAATTAGAAGTCGACTTTTAGTCGGGCTTTAAGTATGGCCAGAGAGAAGGATGAGAGGCGCAATGACGGCGATTTTCTTGGGACGCTTTTGCTAGGCCGTACAGTAGCGCCACACATCCACTTTCAGGAATTGGAACTACGAGTCACATCCACTTTTCGATATTGTCGATGAAGTTGGTTCATGTCCGTGCTACGTATACATCCACTTTTCGATATTGTCGGTATTTGGTGGTTCGTGTCCGTGCTACATCCATATGCTGCGGCACGCGCCGGCTATATGCGACGTTGCCACGATGCTGCACGATGCCACGCATTTCGGGTATCGCGTCTCCATGCCTCGCCAGCCGGCCGGCCAGCCGGGCCAGCCTCGCAGATTGCCAAGTCTCGAGTTGTCAAATCGACAATGCGCTACGTTACATTTATAAATATTTATTTAATTATATTTACAATTTATATATATATATATATATATATATATATATAATATATATAAATGTGTAGAATATTTATATATAAATATAAAAATTGCAAAATATAATTAAATAAATATTAATAAACATAAAAATTAAAATTTGTAAGGATAATGTATAAATAGCAAACCCTGTTTTTGCCCTGGTTTTGCTCTTTATCTGAAAAAAGTCCTACATTAGAAAAACATTAACTTTAGCATATAGTATAGCATGATATTTAAATTTAATAATTTAAATGCATAATAATAATTAAATAACTATTAGCTATCGAGAAAAAATTGTAATTTATAGTATTCTTTTTAGGGGATGAGGAGGAGGAGGAAAAAGGGGGAAAAGGGATTGGGTCAATTAAGGGAGATGAGAGGGGAAAGATGGAGGGGACTAGGGCGAGGGAGGTGCAGAGGCGGAGGAAGAAGAAAAGAAGTCGGCGGCGTGCTAAAGCGAGGGAGGCAGAAGAGGAAGATGACCAGAGGAAGCGGAAAATGGGAGGAGCAGGAAGAAGAAGAAGAGGATCATAGGGAACGGAGGTTTATGTTTATATGAATTCTGTGGTTGTGTAGAGGTTTGGGAACGTTCCTCAAGCAAAAAAACGCCTTGTAAGCCCTACGGGGAGAGACAATAAACAGACATACATTACATACATATATAGTATTCTTTTTACTCTTATTAAGATAATAATTTTAGCTATGCATGTTTAAATGGCCAAATCACGAGTGCTAAAAGAGAGATATTAGATTAAAATAGAAACAATTTATTAAACAAACAATACACACGGTTAACGTTTCGACTGTACTTATAGTCTTCTTCGGAACGGATTGATGTACGAAAAAAGAAAATAAATATCAAAAAACATGATAACGTGTTTAAGTTAGCATACTAAAACATTAAACAATTTCTTAATAACATAAATAAAATAAACAATCTAATTGAATCACAAGTATAAAAACGCCGGAATAATGGAATAAAACCATAACAATATACCTAAATTTATTTATATTAAGGGGTTACATGGGTCTTGAAGGCAAAAAAAAGCTTATTTTCTCGAATTTTTTTTAAAGATACGACATGAATCACACAATATATATTTTTTTTTTATATAAAAGTACAACATGTAAACAATATTTCCTCAAAATTTCAAAGAAAAATATTAAAAATTTAGCCGTTGGCAATTGCTTCCAGTAGACCATCCCCACGGTAGTCAGCATAACTTTTTTAATTTTTATCTGAAATGAAGAACCTAAGTTTTTCTTATAGTAGGTGAGTATAGCTTGTCCTTGAACGAAGGATTTAAAAAAAAATTGAAAATTGAATTTTTGGTAGCGTTTCTTGCAAAAGATGTCATTTTTGGCATAAAATTAGGCCATGTATTGGCTTGTAAAATGAGTTGTAATCGAAGATAAAATAAATCCTTTGTTCAAGGAAATGCTATACTCACCTACTATAAGAAAAACTTTGGGTTTTTTATTTCAGATAAAAAATTAAAAAAGTTATGCTGACCACCGTGGGGATGGTCTACTGGAAGCAAATGCCAACGGTTGAATTTTTAATATTTTTCTTTGAAATTTTGAGGAAATATTGTTTACATGTTGTACTTTTATATAAAAAAAAATAAATTGTGTAATTCATGTCGTATCTTTAAAAAAATTCGAGAAAATAAGCTTCTTTTTTGCCTTCAAGACCCATGTAACCCCTTAAGAACTAAAGAAGGTAATTTCTTCCATCAGGAAAAAAAATGTAAAAAATTGTTAAGGATCGAGATATTCTGGTTTGAAAAGTCATAAAGAAAGATATTAATCAGGAATTTTTGGCAGGGAAACGAAAAGAGCGAATAACGCTAAACTGTACATGTTTATTTAGCCTTATTTTGAAAATATATTTTTAGTTTTAAGTAATAAAAATGCTCTTCTTTTCCATGCTATATCCTGTCATTAGAAGGTGTAAATGACAGACGGTGTAAATGAATCTAGCTGTTCTAGGTGTATCTGAAACGCAAAAACCAAAAATTTTTTTATTCAGGAGAAGTGTGGCTATCGTCTGAACTAGAACTAAACTAATATTTCCATTCTGGCGGCCTTTTTATTAAAAATATTATAACTTTTTTCAAAATTTTGGAAGTATTTTATTAAAAAAAGAAAAAGCTAATAAACGTATTATATAATGTTTATTCTATTTCAGAGTTCAGACGATAGTCACTTCTTCTAAATAAATAAGAAAATTTTTGGTTTTTGCGTTTCTGATACCTATATAGAACAATTAGAATCATTTACATCGTTTGTCATTTATACCTTATTCTAGTGATCAGGATATAACATAGAAAAAATAGCCTTTTGTTACTTAAAAAATAAAAATATATTCTCAAAATAAAGTTAAAAAAAACATGAAAAGTTTAACGTTATTCGCTTTCTTCGTTTTCCTACAAAAAAAATTCATAAAAAATAAAATAAAATATATAGGCTCTTTTGAATAACTAATAAAGAAAACAATTATTTACAATATATTTACATTTTCTTCTGTGTTTGTATCGTATATATGTATTATTGCAGACAAGTTTTTCTGCACGTTTACGATTCTTTTGCACATTTTTTACAAGCTTATTTTTCACAAGTGTGATATGTAGTTACAAATACAGACAAGATTTTTACACGCTTATCTGTTATAAGCGTAATGTCAAATGCAAGATTTTCATAATCAAACGTTCAACATTTTCGACATTTTTCTACAAACGAGGGACCAATAATATCATCCGCAGCATGTAGCCTCATAGGCCAGTCAATTTACGGTTTTAATCGAATTTGAATTCGGAAGTTTAATTTATGTGCCATTCGATATAGTAGATGGCACTGATATAAACATATCAATTTTGTACTTTGTAAAAAAAAATAAAAATTTTAAAAAATTAGCTTCTTTTGACTTTTTACTCGTAACGCTGAAGAATTTGCACGTTGCTTCATCAACATTTGATTTCGCTCACTCATAAAACTTCTTCTATGAGGAAGCTTGTATTTTATTTCATGCATAATATTAATATTTATTAATATTTATTTAATATTTATTAATATTATTAATATTTATTAATTTGGCTTCCTTATAGAGGAAGAATAGAACTCCGGTTAATACTTTCCGAGATATGGCCGCTCAAAGTTACAATATCGTACGAAAAAGAAATTGTCACATAGCTGTCATAATTCGAATTTATCGATAAAAAAATGTTGGAACCCAGAAATAGCTTTCCTATTTTATCTAATTAAGCCTTGAATTTTTGGAGATTTTTCATTTAATGCTAAAGTCTTGATATTGAATTTTACAACTAACCAGAGCAACTGGCGAAATTGCCGAGACATCACTTTCCGATCGCGCGACTTCGGGAGCCACTCATGCCTAAGCTACTAATTTTACAAGAGAAATGCCCTTTTCCCGGATCTTTTTATAGATAAAGGAGGGGGTGTAAAAGTGGCCGTTTTGTGCCCCGATGGGGAACCTGTAAAACATTTTTTTCCACCTTATATTTAAGGTTGAAATAAGAAAGAAATAATGGTCATTTACCCAGGAAACCACGGAACATATTTTAAAATATATAATAAATGTGTTTAAAACGTCTGTTAAAGTAATTGTGTTTGAGCGGTTTAATAAAAGGTGAAACGTTTTAAAACAAGCACTACATTTCCATTTAATGAATTTTGCATCATGAATTGTATATACAATAATATTTTTATTACATTTTTAATATATATTTTTAAACTTTCTGTATATACACATATATGCAGTCACATAACATTCATCTTATTTTTGTTCTATTTTTTTACTAACTACGTACTACGTTAACCATTTATGAAAAATATTCAGATATATTTGAAAGATTACGAGATTATATAGTGTTCAGAATCTGATTCAGATGAACCATCATAATAATCATCTTCAAAATAATTATTTAAAGGTGCATGTGTACATACTTGTGCGTGGAATAGTAAGAATTGGTGTTAAAATGGGCATTTTGAAAAAGATATATAATATATAATATATAAATGTATTTACATATGATAAGCGTATATGAGCAATTGTGTTATACGGCATTTATGTACAATTTCATGATGCAAAATTTATTAAATGGAAATGTATTGCTTGTTTTAAAAGGTTTCACCTTTTATTAAACCGCTCAAACACAGTTACTTTTAACAGACGTTTTAAACACATTTATTATTGATTTTAAAATATTTCCCGTGGTTTCCTGGGTAAATGACCATTATTTCCTTCTTATTTCAACCTTAAATAAAATGGAAAAAAATGTTTAACAGGTTCCCCATCGGGGCACAAAACGGTCACTTTTACACCCCCTCCTTTAATTCTCTACAAAATTGTCTGTGTGCAATTTTGCTGTATTTCGAACAAGTTTCGCAGCGTTTCGAGTAAAAGGTCGAAAGGGGCCAATTTTTTATAATTTTTTTTTTTACAAAGTACAAAATTGATATGTTTGTATCAGTGCCATTTACTATATCGAATGGCACATAAATTAAACTTCCGAATTCAAATTTGATTAAAACCGTAAATTGACTGGCCTATGAGACTACATGCTGCGGATGATATTATTGGTCCCTCGTTTGTAGAAAAATGTCGAAAATGTTGAACGTTTGATTATGAAAATCTTGCATTTGACATTACGCTTACAACAGATAAGCGTGTAAAAATCTTGTCTGTATTTGTAACTACATATCACACTTGTGAAAGATAAGCTTGTAAAAAATGTGCAAAAGAAATGTAAACGTGCAGAGAAACTTGTCTGCAATTATACATATATACGATACAAACACAGAAGAAAATGTAAATATATTGTAAATAATTGTTTTCTTTATTATTACAATAATTTGAATATTGAAATTATTTTGTACTATATGCTTTCTAATTACTTATATGTAATTACCAACAATATATTAATAATAAATAATAAATTAAGGGAGTATTCTGATTTGAAAAGTCGTCAAAATAGGTATTTTATATGAATTTTTTGTAGGAAAACGAAGAAAGTGAATAACCTTAAACTTTTCATGTTTTTTTAACTTTATTTTGAGAATATATTTTTATTTTTTAAGTAACAAAAATGCTCTTTTTTCTATGTTATATCATGGTCACTAGAATAAGGTATAAATGACAGATGATGTAAATGATTCCAACTGTTCTATAGATATCAGAAACGCAAAAACAAAAAATTTTCTTATTCAGAAGAAGTGTGACTATCGTCTGAAGTAGAATAAACACTATACGTTTATTAGTTTTTTTACTTTTAATGAAATACTTCCAAAATTTTGAAAAAAGTTATAATATTTTTAATAAAAAGGCCGCCGGAATGGAAATATTAGTTTAGTTCTAGTTCAGACGATAGCCGCACTTCTTTTGAATAAAAAAATTTTGGTTTTTTGCGTTTCAGATACCTATAGAACAGCTAGATTCATTTACACCGTCTGTCATTTACACTTTCTAATAACAGGATATAACATGGAAAAAAGAGCATTTTTATTACTTGAAACTAAAAACATATTTTCAAAATAAGGCTAAATAAACATGTACAGTTTAGCGTTATTCACTCTTTTCGTTTCCCTGATGCAAAAAATTCCTGAAAAATATCTTTTTTTATGACTTTTTAAACCAGAATATCTTCTTAACAATTTTTTTTCTGACATATCAAGAGATTACTTTTTTTACTTCTGAATACAAATAAAGGCCATAGCCAGATAAAAAACATCAATGTGCTCTCACACGGATCACATGCTCATTTTCTTCTTTTAATTGCTATCAGTGTCACTTACAATTTAGTCAAATATTAGCCCTCAATATTGAACCGTTTTGGTGTAAGAAATAAAAATAAAAATTTCAAAAATAATTCATCTTTTAATCGGCTTAATCGATTTTGAAATCTGCTGTAGATATCATTGAGACGCATTTGTGGAAAATTTGGGAAAAGTTTCTGATTAAAAAAACGTTGATAAAAAAAAATAAATAAATGTTCTTGCTCTTTTTTAATCCCGACATCTTTCTGGTACAATTACGAAAAATTTTTTGTAAAATCTTGGAGTAGTTTCTTATCAAACATAATTTTTTGGAAGCAATAAAATGGGTAGGCTGTACTTAAAAAAAATAGTGCTTTTTTATTTTTTAAAAATATAATATGCTTTTGTTACGATTGCTATATATTTTATGTAGAATTTTGGGATAATCAAGAGACACGGTAGTGTCTCGCGCCAAGTACACGCGGAGCGAGACCGCACCGTGACTCTTTCACGCGACGCGACGGATTGCGAGTAACCGAGATGTTGAGATCTCGATAACGAGTGAACGGATCAAGTTCTAAGTAGGCTTGATCGATAGTTGGGGTGAAAATAAGGGGGGTATCTCCTATATAATTTTCCGCTACGTGCCCTACGAGCGGAGACATTGCGACGCAAAGTCCAAATGTGAAAATTTTTTATTAAGATACTACTTCCTAACGCCGATTATAACATATATATATATATATCACGTGATCAGAGAAAATGTCCCTTTCACTTTTTCGACACTGGCGGCGCAGGTATCGCCAGTTTCGATATCGCGCGCGTATTTCGAACGATCTAGTAGGTAAATTATTAAAGGTCGATAGACTTTTCGGTCAGAAGGAAGATTTCTATTTTGCTAAATTAAGTATATATTTATTTATTTATAAATGTAAAAATTGTAAATAAAATAAAATAAATATTTATAAACACTAATTCAGGAAGAAAAAGATTTAGGAGTTAGATTTAGGAGTAGAGAGAGCTATGTGCCTAAATAAAATATAGATATTAATTGTTACTTTATTATTTATTGAAGATTATTTTTGATAATAATATATATGTTGATGCCCGATATATATTTTTTTCACCAGCTCCGCTTCTACCTCTTCCTCTACCTCTGTCTCTGCCTTTGCCTCTGCCTCTGTCTCTCTGCTTCTTCCTCGGTCTCTACCTTTCCCTAGCATCACGATAAAACAAGACAATAAAAAGAAAAAGAAAAGGAAATGTGTGTGTGTGTGTGTGTGTGTGTGTGCGCGCGCGCGCGTGCGTGCGTGCGCGCGTGCATGCGTGCGTGCGTGTGTGTTAGATCTTAGATTGTTATTATCTATACGAATTTATTATATATGTATATATATATACATAAAAGGTATATGTTTTACGCTGTTATATATTATTTATCATATATATAGAATATTTAAGAAATATTTAAAAATGTACAGGGTGGGGAAAAATTATTGGTCAAGTTTTTGCCAGTCGATTCTACTCGTCGAGATCGCCAACATTGCATCATAAACATGGTGCCGCAAAATTAACTTTGAAGATAATTTTTAATGTCAAATTTTTTTATTGGCTTATTCGATTCTACTCGTCGAGCTGAACAAAAGTCTCAAAGGGACCATATGCCGGAAATCAATATTTTATAGAGAAATCTTTGTTTGAAGTTTTTAGAAGCCAAAATATTTTGTAAAATTAATTGTCATGGGTGCATGTAAAATCTGCTTAATCTACTCTTAACGCTACCCAGGAACAACGAAGTGGGGGTGGTAGATTTTTGTTCTTTTTGGGGTGACTTGATTATTGTGAGTTCCCTTCGCCTCTCACCTCGGGGTGACTTGATTATAGTGAGTTCCCCTCGCCTCTCACTTTATCGTCGTCGACGCTGCCTACGAACAAACAGAACTGACCCATCAACTCCAATAGCTCTGAGCAGTTGTGCTTGTCTGCCAGAAACTCGATGGATCGGTCGTAATCCTGCGCCACACTTATGGCCCGCCCGTTCACCTGACCTGAACCCTCTGGACTTTTATTTCTAGGGAGCTCTGAAAGCCATTGTTTATGGGTCAGGCAGGGCTTTAAGGACGGCACAGGATTTACGAGATCGCATTGAAGAGGCGGTTGCTACTTTAGCACGAAATCGAGCTGTGCTCTGTAGAGTGCGAGATAATTTGGTGGAGAGACTCCAAGCTTGCATTGATAACGGTGGTGGTCACATCGAAGCTGGCAGACAAGCACAACTGCTCAGAGCTATTGGGACCGATGGGTCAGTTCTGTTTGTTCGTAGGCAGCGTCGACGACGATAAAGTGAGAGGCGAGGGGAACTCACTATAATCAAGTCACCCCGAGGTGAGAGGCGAAGAGAACTCACAATAATCAAGTCACCCCAAAAGAAACAAAAATCTACCACGCCCACTTCGTTGTTCCTGGGTAGCGTTAAGAGTAGATTAAGCAGATTTTACACTCATGACAATTAATTTTACGAAATATTTTGGCTTCTAAAAACTTCAAACAAAGATTTCTCTATGAAATATTGATTTTCGGCATATGGTCTCTTTGAGACTTTTGTTTAGCTCGACGAGTAGAATTGAATAAGCCAATAAAAAAATTTGACATTGTAAATGACCTTCAAAGTTAATTTTGCGGCACCATGTTTATGATGCAATGTTGGCGATCTCGACGAGTAGAATCGACTGGCAAAAGCTTGACCAATAATTTTTCCCTACCCTGTGTACAGAAGTAAATACGGAACGCATATCTTTATTTTATTTTAAAAATTTATTAAAACAAAAACATTTTAGTAAACAGTTTATACGAATTATTTATTTAAATTGTTTGTTATTATCTAATAATTTTTTATAGTAATGAACTTGCAATGACATAAATCTTCTATAGAGAGGTCATCGTCTAATCTGTCCCACGCGTTCACAAGAGCACGATTTTTTATAATTCAACTATATCTTAATCTTGTTAAACGCTTTCCTGCCTTTAAAGTCGTCAGATTTCGACGAGTTGTCGCCTGCAATTCTCCCAATTTTTCTGTAAATAAGAAATTAAAGCAAATGGTATATATAATAATATTTTACGTAATAATTATAAATATGTGTACATAATTATTCCTAACAATTTATATATTAATGTACAAAACTTACTTATAAACATCCATAGGTCATGGATTATCTGTAAATTTATTATTTAATGTCCTGTGGTATCGTTTTATTAAATTTCTAGAAGCCCGGGAGTCGTTTTTCTTGAAACTTCATTTGTGTTTCAATATTCTTATTGTGAACAAACATAAGGAGTGTGTCGGGTGGTTGATTTAAAGACGGAAGTTTAACTTTTCTGCATGAATAACACATTTTAGGTGCTTAAGTTTTAAACTTTTTTACTTGACAATGATCACATATTGCATCCATTTTTCCAATTACATTCGGATGAAATTGATATTCGTAATTTGAATCATAACTAAATGCTTCTAATTTCAAATCGGATCGCATAAATGTTTTCATGAATTAAACATGTCGTAACCGGTCTTTTTCTACTCGAGTTTCACACTATTGAATTATTTTCGCCGGCGAAGCATATATTATATATTTCACCTAGTGTATGGCTGCGTTCTGCCGATACTCCGCTAGCCTAGCAATCGTGAGCAGTCGCTCGTTTTCGCTCGTTTCCTCTCCTTTCACCCAATGGATTAAAAGGAGAGGAAACGAGCGACTGCTCACGATTGCTAGGCTAGCGGAGTATCGGCTGAACGCACCCTATAGTATATATAAATCTGCGTTAAAATTTATAACTTATAAAATAGTGTTTAGTACTTCGCCTAGTGTATAGTATATAAATCTTCGTTAATATTTGTAACTTATAAAATTCTATACAAAAAACGTTTTATACTTTTTTTCTCAAGATCAATCATTTTGGTGTCATACATTTTATAAAGTTTCAATTTTTATACATCTCAGAGATAATACATTATTTTCCACACTACCTCGGAGGTATAGTGTTAGGCGCGTTTTTTTTAACGTGGTGTCCCTATTAGGCCTAATCCACTATTTTTCTATACAACGTTTTTTGTAGAGAATTTTTTAAGTTCCATTTTTGCTTCCTCATAGAGGAAACTTTGTTTTCGTGAATTTCATATATGAACCTTTGATTGCGTATAAAGTTGGGTCTAGTCAATCAAATTTAAATGAATTATATATGAAATAGGGGTAGAAGAAACCAACGAAGAGATTGGTTTTTGAGTTTTTTCTGCCAATATGTTCAGATCGTTGTAAAACGTCGAAATATCGCCTTAAAAAAAATGTCCGTCTGTATGTATGTATGTGTGTATGTGTGTGCATATGTTGTCCGTATGTGCTCTAACTTCCGCAAATATTGAGATATCGGGCTGTTTTTTTTTTAATCGATAGAGTATCATTCAAGGAAGGTTGGTATTGAATTTGGCGATGATCGGTAAAGGGGTTCTTTTTTAAAAAAATTTTGAATTTTTAAAAAAATGTCCGTGGTAGCTCTAACTTTCGCAAATATTCAGATATCGATCTATTTCTAAATTTATTATATTTTTCAGTCTTTTCTACCCTTATTTCATATATAATTTTTTAAGATTTGGTTGATTAGACCCAGTTTTATACGCGATCAAAGGTCCATAATTTTGATCGCATATAAAGCTAAGTCTAATCAACCGAATTTAAAAGAATTATATATGAAATAGGGGTAGAAAAGACCGAAGTAAAAATTGTTTTTTGAGTTTTTTATACCAATGTGTTCGAAAACGTCGAATTTAAATTTTTTTATTCATAAGAATTAGAAAAATTAAAAAATCGGTTTCCAGAACATTGGTAACGAAAAAAATACACACTCTATAGCACTCGCCGGAAAATTCTACCCCTATTTTATATGGTTTTAATACAAATTCGGTCTAATAGTTTTTAAGTTAATAACGTTTTTTTTTTAATTTTTCTAATTCTTACGGGTGATGTATTTCCCGGAAAGTTCTACTCCAATTTCATATATAATTCTTTAAGATTTGGTTGATTAGACTTAGCTTTATATGCGATCAAAGGTCCATAATTTTGATTGCTTCCTCTAATGAGGAAGCCAAAACAAATAAATATAAATAATTATGGTTTAAAATAGAGAAAGCAATGTAGGTTTCTTAAAAAATATGCTTACTTAAAAAACATGAGGAAGCAATGTACAAGTTTCTACTTGCACCCTGTTTTATAATAATCTCATCAGAAATAAATATTGTTTGGTTCTTTACTGAATCAATCTGTGAGAGAAAATTTTCCAAAAGTGCATTTGTTGCCGAATTCTGACTTAATTATAGGACTTCTGAATATACTATATTTTTAGTTTTATTTCCCTTTAGTATCAGAATATATTGATTTTTAGCGTTTCCTATTCTAGATAAACCAACATAAAGTTGTCCGTGTGAGAAACACTCTTTTCTTAAATCTATGCCTACAAATTTGAAAGTTTGTCCTTGTGATTTATTAATCGTTAACGCAAAAGAAACTTTAACTGGAAATTGTAAACGTTTGAAGGAAAATGGTAAGTCATTTGAAATCATTGGAATACGCGGAATATACGCTAACTCCCCTTCTGCGGGGTCGATAAGTATTGTTAGGGATATCGCAAATTCTCGTACTCAAAGTCGATGTCCCTATCGATATATCGGGGCGCCATCAAGCGTTACCGACTGCGTCGTCGGGTTTACTATCTACCATTTATTGTGATCCATGTTCTTCTCAATAGTCTGTCCGTTCTGTTTGGTTATCTCTCTACTCTCGATCATCGCGAACGCGGAGGCAAATTACTTTGTATCGAATCGTTTCGTTCATTCATTTTATGTTAAACGTATTCTTCCAATAAACACAAGAGATACATTCGGCTTTACATCCGTCTCGTTTTCTCGGTCGTTACCTATCCCTGCATAGCTCGAACAGGTTATGGGCCCAGAGCCGCAACGACAAAGTGAAGAAATACTTTTTCATATCTAAATTCGCTGAATCCACGCGAGAGTTTCTTTGTTCTTTCCGGGCGTGATACGTCGTGAACGCGATATATCGACCGTGACGCGTCATAAGTAAATCATCGTCGTTAAAGTGCGTTCCGCGAATAAATCGACGATGGCACAGACAAATACAATTAACTCTACGCGATTAGAAACGCTAACCAAGGACAATTACGATACTTGGGTGATACAAGTGGAAGCATTACTCGTTAAGAACGATAACTGGGGCTACGTGAGTGGCGAGAGGCCATGCCCGAAATCTCGTGGCGATGCCGACGACGCAGCAACTCGAGCAGCCATCGCAGCGTGGGAGAACGAGGATCGCAAGGCAAAATCTGACTTAATCCTAGCTATAAATCCCTCTGAGTTGAAGCAGGTACGTGGTTGTAAAACGTCCAAAGATGTGTGGGATAAATTAAAATCCATATACGACTCGAAAGGTCCCGCGCGCAAAGCAACGTTACTCAAACGCCTTATTCAAACAAAAATGTCGGAAGGCGGGGACGTTAAGACACACATCGCTCAATTTTTCGATGCCGTCGATAAGCTAGAATCCATGGATGTTCAGATCAACGGAGATCTTCTCTCGATCATGCTTCTCTATAGCCTACCTAGCAGTTTCGAGAACTTTAGATGCGCGATAGAATCTCGCGACGCGCTGCCAAACGCTGAGCAATTAAAAATAAAAATCGTAGAGGAATACGAAGCGCGAAATCAAGTCACCGTCAACGAATCAGGCGCGATGCTCGCTCACGGCAGGCGCAACCCGAATTCGAAATCCGGCAAGAATAACGCATCGACGTCACGATAAGAACGCGAAAGCACCTTTTCGTCCTAAATACAAATGCTCTTTCTGTAAGATTACCGGCCACAAATATGCTGACTGCCGTAAAAGGAAGACGCAAGAAGCCGAAAAAGCAAACAATACGGAAGCGGAAAGTTTCTTCGCGGAAGTCGCTCAGTATTCGTCATCCGAGCCCGCCAAGGGCGTAGGCGCAAGTCAATGGTGTCTCGACAGCGGGTGCACGTCTCATCTATGCAAAGACGCTCGAATGCTGACAAACTCGATGTCCACACAAAGCGACATCAGGTTAGCCAACAACGCAACAAGTACGGTGGATGCAAAAGGGAACGTAGAACTTCTCACGAGAGTTAATAATAAAACTAAAAGGATTCGACTGGAAAATACCCTGCATGTTCCAGATCTGAGAACCAACCTATTATCTGTAGCCAAGATTGTGGACAAAGGCTATCAAGTCGTATTCGGCTCAAACCAAGCATCCGTAAAGGACATCAAAGGAAATATTAAGCTCACCGCTGAACGTCAAGGTGACTTATATATTCTGAAAGGATCCGGCGAACAAGCTAATACAGTCTCGCAGAAGAAATACTCTGATACCGAAATCTGGCATCAACGCCTCGGCCATCTTAACTTAAGAGACTTACTACTAATGTCGAAAACTCAAGCAGCATCCGGATTCAAGCTGAAGGATAACTCCAAAGTTTCGAACTGCGAAATATGCATCACACAGAAACTAACAAGTTTTCCATTCTCATCTCGAGCTAACAGATCACAGCACCGCCTCGACATCATTTATTCTGATCACTGCGGACCAATGCGAGTAAATTCAACGGGAGGCGCGCGCTACTTCATGACGCTCATCGACGATCATACAAGATGGTGTCAAGTCTACTTTCTGAAGAGTAAGGATGAAGCAACAAGCAAATTCATCGAATTCAAGAACTTCGTCGAAAATCAGACAGGTCTCAAGGTGAAGGCTTTTCATTCGGACAACGGAAAGGAGTTTTGCAACTCCGCCATGGATCGTATATTGAAGGATTCCGGAATTCAACGACGCCTAACCATTCCGCATACTCCTGAGCAAAACGGGGTAGCCGAGCGGAAAAACAGAACGCTGATTGAAACCGCTCGTTGCCTGCTGGCACAATCCGGACTCCCGACACAATTTTGGGCAGAAGCTATCAACACTGCGAATTACATACGGAATCGTTGCATCACTAAGAGTTTGGATGGATGTACTCCTTACGAACAATGGAAAGGCGAGAAGCCCGACATAAGTCATCTTAGATCATTCGGATGTAAGGTACACGTTCTAAATAAGAATCCGAATAAGGGAAAATTCGAGCCCAGAACCGTCGAAGGCATTTTCGTCGGTTATGCTGACACTTCCAAGGGTTACCGCATCTGGATCGCGAAGGACCGAAAAGTCATTGTCGCAAGGGATGTGAAATTCCTGGATGGATTCGACACGAATAACACTTACGAAGACTTCATAAGTAATGAAACGACAAATGGTCGGACGAAGCTTCTCAATGAAGATGATGACTCACTTCAAAACCTAGGGATAGATATCGCAAACAATGATGAAATGATCCATCGTCGAGCACCCGAAGATCCAGCAGATGCTGATATCACGGCTGAAGATGAAGACGAGGATGACGATCCGCTACCATCTGCAAATGAAGATGACCACTTCAACGAAGATCAACCGCTTGTACGAGGTCCTGGACGTCCACGGAAGATTCGTACCGGGAAACCTGGTCGACCAGCTAAGCAGTACCACATGAAAGGACCGGTTTTGCAACAGAGTCGGCCCGCGACCGTTGAGGAAAATCCCGAAGAAGAGAATATGGCCGAAGATCTGGAGTGGTTCGACGCGCAGTTTGCCATGGCCGCTTCTGAAATATCTCTTTCTCAGGCTGTTTCAGGTCCAGACGGTAATGAATGGCGAGACGCTGTGTATGCCGAGATTAAGTCTCTCGTAAGCAACGACACCTGGACACTCGTTGACAGACCCAATGGCGAAAAGGTGATAGGCTGCCGAACCGTGCTGAGGAACAAATACAAGGCGAACGGAGAGCTGGAACGAAGGAAGGCCCGCGTAGTTGCAAGGGGATTCTCACAACGTCCTGGCGTAGATTTCCACGATACATTCGCCCAGGTTGCAAGACTCAGTTCGTTGAGGGCGCTCATGGCTGCGTCCGTAGAGCAAGGCATGCGGATCTCACAAATTGACATCACTACTGCCTATCTAAATGGCATAATGGACATGTTAGTATACATGGAGATGCCGGAGATGCTACAGGAGATGCTTGAGAGGATCATTGCGACCGAATCTAACGCTGTTCTGATCGAGAAGGCTAAAAAGATGTTGTATGCGCTCAAGAAGGGTAACAAGGTATGCAAGCTCGAGAAGGCAATATACGGCCTTCGTCAGGCAGGCCGTCGATGGTACGAACGACTGGACGAAGCTCTCAAGAAACTTGGACTGACTCCAACCCATGCCGACCCGTGCGTGTACTACGACAAGGAGAAACGAACGCTGGTATTGGTCTACGTAGACGATATTATCATAGCTTCTCGCGATGAAACCCGCATCATTCACTTGAAAGAAGAACTGGCCAAGGTCTTCGTAATCAAGGATCTTGGATACCCAAAATATTGTCTCGGGATTGAAATATCTCGGATCAAGGACGGGATACATCTATCTCAAGCTGGATACATCCGTGACGTTCTAGACAAATTTGGCATGACCGATTGTAAGCCAGTGAAGACACCTCTGGATGCTAGTGTCAAGCTGCATGGTGCTGTCGAAGACACGGACGTAGACGAATCAAAACTACCCTATCGCGAACTCCTAGGTTCGCTGATGTACCTGGCACAGGGAACTCGCCCTGATATTGCTCACGCAGTAAGCGCACTAAGCCAATGGTGCACCTCTTTTAAACGAGTCCACTGGACATCTGCCAAGAGGGTACTCAGATACCTCAAAGGCACCATCAACCACGGATTGTACTACACGAAATGTGGAAAGGCCCTTATCGGATATACGGATGCTGATTGGGGCAACTGCGGCCTGGATCGCAGGTCGTACACTGGATCTGTGTTCCTACTAGCCAACGCTGCTATATCGTGGGAGTCGCGAAAGCAAAGAACCGTGGCTCTCTCATCCACTGAAGCGGAGTATACCGCCCTTAGCGATGCTGCAAGGGAAGCCATTTATTTATCTAAACTTCTTTCAGAGATTGGGTTACCATCACTCGGGAAGGTAACACTTCATAACGACAACCAAGGCGCTGCGAAGCTGGCTGTCAACCCGGTCTTCCATTCCAGGTCAAAACACATTGACATTAGATGTCATTTTATTAGACAGGCCCTGACGGATCACCGGATCAACCTCGTCTATACACCCACGGAGGACATGATCGCCGACGTTCTCACCAAGGCACTACCGAGCAGCAAACATTCGTTCTGTACCAATGGACTTGGGATGAAAGACATCGCAGCCTCACGCACTCAAATTTGAGAGAGGGTGTTAGGGATATCGCAAATTCTCGTACTCAAAGTCGATGTCCCTATCGATATATCGGGGCGCCATCAAGCGTTACCGACTGCGTCGTCGGGTTTACTATCTACCATTTATTGTGATCCATGTTTTTCTCAATAGTCTGTCCGTTCTGTTTGGTTATCTCTCTACTCTCGATCATCGCGAACGCGGAGGCAAATTACTTTGTATCGAATCGTTTCGTTCATTCATTTTATGTTAAACGTATTCTTCCAATAAACACAAGAGATACATTCGGCTTTACATCCGTCTCGTTTTCTCGGTCGTTACCTATCCCTGCATAGCTCGAACAAGTATAATGGCTTCAATGATGTTGTTACGCAATTCTTTAATTTGAAGTCGCGTACCATTGCATAATTTCGGTGGAATTAAGTTGCGCAATAAGATGATTGGTATACCAATCTTCAAAATCAGACGGTGTGGTGGAAAACCAGACGGATTTAAACTATTTAAAAATTCTTGGGGATAATATACTGTATCTTCCATATTAACCACAGTATCGATTGATTTGTACTCTTTATTATTCCCTTTAATTTTTTTCGAAATGATATCATTAATGTCATTCACAGATTCGTTTCTTGGAGATACAATGACTCTTTCACACAACCATTTATAATTTTTCTGCAATAAACATTCCACATTTGGATAAATCTTCGTAATTAAATCATTTGTACTTACCCACTTGTCCCAGTTTTTGGTCAATTTCTATTAAACTATTATCATTAGGAATATTTTCATCGCCAAGGTGCAGTAACTTTGTCGTAAAATCACTTTCTCCTCCTCCTAAACTGGCTCTCATATTGGTTCGCAATTCAAATGTCTGTATGGTACTCCACATTGCCGAGGATTTCAAACATGCTTTAACTATATCAGCGCGGGTTCCCCTTACAATTACAGCAATTACAGGTAATGTCTGTCGAAAATCGCCTGCAAAAACTAAAGTTACGCCACCCATTAATTTTTCACTATGTCTCAAATCTTGGAGTGTTCGATTGATCGTTTCCATATGTGCCCTATGGCTCATTGCGCATTCATCCCATATAAGTAAGGAAATCTCTTGTAATACTTTACCTAGTGGTCCATTTTTACGTATTGAGCAAACAGTTTCTTGCTGTACAGATACATTTAGGGGTAATGTAAAAGTGGAATGTACCGTTTTTCTACCACTTAGTAACGTTGCTGCTATACCTGATGAAGCAACAGCTAAATCCATTTTACCAGAAGATCTAACTTTAGCTAATATAAGGTTAGTGAGAAATGTCTTTCCTGCACCTCCAGGTGCGTCTATGAAAAATATCTTTCCCTCATTTTGCTCGACGCTATCTAGTATTTTGTTAAATGCTTGACGTTGATCCGGCACTAACTTAGGATAATTTTCTTTGATACATGCATTTAACTGATTACTGTCATATGGTTGTTTCAGTATTGCTTCAAAAAGATTATGATTTAAACGATTTGTTGACGGTAAACCAAATTTAGTCAAGTTTTTTTCATTTAATTCTAAAAGTTTATCTTCAATTTGAATCAAACCTTTATTGTAAATATTTTCATCAAATTGCAAAGTAAAATCGTATTTTTGATGACGTATCCTATTTAGTATGTCTTCACAAAGATCTTTTTTAAAAGTTTCCCATAGTTTAAGTGGTTCTGATGGCTGGCAAAATAATAATAGAGGAAAGTCCCCTATTATGAGATAGGCTCCTAATATGCGACAGCAAGGTTTCTGCTAAACTAATAGGCCCTATCTGTTGGTTCCACCATGAACTTATTGCCCTTGGGGTAAAACTTATTTAGTGGAAAATTTATTGTTTGATCGTGCGTGTAGTCGTTGCAGAGAAAGAAATTCTGAAATTGGATGTTGTCAAGTGCCATGGATATGAGTCTTTAAACCTTGTTTATTATATAATTAATAAATATTTGGCAATAAGTTCTGCATGCAGTGATAGAGTAAGGATAATTTAAATTATTACTCAAAAAAATTAAAAAAAATTAATTTTAAATGTAGAAAATTTATTTTAAAAGTAGAATGTGTTTTTCTTAAAATTGTTTTAAAAAAATTAAAAGAAATAAAATTTACGTAATATTAAAATAAAAAATTGATGTGTATTCGAGAAAATGATTCGTCTTTTGTTTTAAGGTTTAGAAATTAATAGAAATTACAGAAAAATCTAAAAAAATACATTTATTGATTAGAAAAAAAGTGAAAAAAAAAGAAAAACAGAAAATTAATAACATATTGATGAAATAAGTTTTAGTGAAAATAAAAGTGTTGTAAGATTTAAAAATTAAAAAAAAAAACGTATTTAGAAAAAAATATTAAAAGAAAAAAGATAAAATTAATTTGTTAAAAAAAAGAGAAAAAATTAATAACATTTTTAGGAGATAAGTTTTAGTGAAAATAAGAAGGAAATAACGTGGGATAAAGTTTTTGGATCGTTAAAATTAATAGAAATTATTAAAAAAAGACATTTATTTATTAGAAAAAAAGTAAAATTAATTTGTAAAAAAAGAGAAAAGAGAAAATTAATAACATTTTGGTGAAATAAATTTTAGTAAAAATAAGAGTACATTATACATTTTATATTACTCACCAGAAAATTCTACCCCTGTTTCATATATAATTCTTTAAGATTCCGTCAATTATTTTCCGAAAAATTAAAGAAATTAAAAAAATCGGTTTCCAGAAGATCGGTAACGAAAAACTATACACCCTATAACACTCCTCGGAAAATTCTACCCCTACTTCATGTACAATTCTTTCAAAATCGGTCCAATAGTTTCTAAGATTACTCCGAACAACAGTACAAACTTTTCCCTTTATTAGAGAACGCGAGCTTGAGAGACACGATGGGGCAGCGAGCGGCCGAAAGGGAAGTACCAGCTTCTTCCGGTGAGTCTTCAGGATCGCCAATACAGCGGTCGATAACACAGTCGGTAACGGTACCATTACACAAGCGACGGTTAGGCAGAGGCCGAATATCAATGCCATCTGCGAGTTGCTGTCAGAGTTCAAGGGTACCAGCGATGTTTTCTGGCGATGGGAAAAACAATTTAAATTGTTATGTACGACGTACGAGTTGGACGATCGAGCTGCCAGAATTCTAGTCGGCATGAAGTTAAGGGGACCAGGCACTGAAATGGTTCCCATTCTAAGCCAGAACACCTAGAGATTTCCGTCGAAGAGTTGCTCGAGGAGATGAGGAAAATGTTCGATCATCGACTGGCCAGGATAATACTCAAAAGAATTTCGAGAAACGTGTTTGGCAAGTGGCTGAGACATTTAGTGAGTATTTCCACGACAAAGTGACGTTGGCGAATCAGGTGCCAATTGAAGAAGAAGAGATCGTCGACTATCTAATTGAGGGCATATCCGATGTGCATCTGAGGAATCAAGCAAAGATTCAGCGGTTTCCTACCAAAGAAGCGTTACTAGAAGCGTTCGAGCAAGTTCGGCTTGAGCCTGAAGGAAAAGGACGATCGCAAAAAGAGAACGACCATGCGAAAAAAGAGGCGAGCGACGGTGCGGAGAAGGAGAAGTCGCAGCAAGCCAAAAAAGTGCGGTGTTATAATTGCAACGAGTTCGGACATAAAGGTCGAGATTGTCAGCAGCCAAAACGTGAGCGAGGTTCCTGCTTTAATTGTGGCAAGGCAGATCATCGAATTAAAGACTGTCCACAAAAGGTTAAGAAGGATGCCAAGGAAAAACCACGGGACGCGACGAAGGGATCGACGGAGACCGAAGCGAAGCAAATCGGAGTCGTAGAAGAACAGATTTTAGAGACTTGCGATATAAGTTTGTGAGTACTGAGCTATCGGTAGAACTGATCTTGCGTACGTTGTTAGATTCGGGAAGTCCGATTAGTTTTATATAAAGAATCTTTTGTACCGCAAAATCAGTGACGCGAGTGAATAATGAGAACAATAAATATATCGGTTTGAATAAGAGTCCGTTAGAGATTAGCGGAGTAGTAAACGCGACCGTAGAATTCGAAGGCGAAAATTTAAGTGGATTACTTTTACGCGTAGTGCCAGATTCATCAATGCAAGCTCCGGTTGTTATTGGTAGAGACGCGTGGAATATTTTGGGATTAACGGTTAGTCGCGAAAAGAATGCGAATGAAAGCGCGAGAAAGAGAACGAGCGCGTAGATTTTCTTGAAACAGATGCGTGTGAGATTTTAAATGAAACAGATGCGTGTGAGATTTTAAATATAAGCGCGAGTGTATTAGCAATAGACGAGGTGGATGCATTAAAAATAAGCGAGGAAACTGCGCCTGAGTGGCATGAGCGTTTAAAGGAGTTGTTTTAGAAACGAATATTTGTTAGCGGAACGACCGCCCTACTCGAAAGTGCATACGGAACTTAAACTTAAACTTAAGAAACATACTCCATTCCATTTTGCACCACGTAGACTATCTTATCGCGAGCGTGCGCAAGTAGAGAAAATAATCGAAGAATTGAAATCCAAGGGGATTATTAGACCGAGTAAATCACAATACGCTTCACGAATAGTATTAGTTCCAAAGAAATCGGGCGAAATAAGGATGTGTATAGACTATCGGTTTTTTAAATGCGCTAACTGAACGAGTAAATCATCCTATTCCTGTTATTGAGGAAGTAATAGAGTCAATAAATGGTAACAAGTATTTTAGTTTGGTAGACCTTAAAGACGGATTTTACCACATTGATGTTGCGGAAGAAAGTATCCATACACAGCATTCATTACCCCGTTAGGGCAATTTGAGTTTACTAGATGCCGTTTGGGCTGACGACAGCACCCATGACGTTTCAGGAACATGTAGAGAAGGTGATGGGACGAATTGGTTCGATCAGGTGACGTGCGACTTTACCTGGATGATTTTTTTATAGCGACGCGAACTTTAGAGCGACATTTAGAGGTGCTAAAATATCTTTTTCGAACATTAGTAGAAAATCGGTTAGAATTACGGATAGACAAGTGCGAGTTTCTGTATACCGAAATAGACTTTTTGGGTTACATTGTGACGGGAGACGGAATCCGCCCTAGTGAGTCGGAATAGAAGCAGTAAATTATGTCAAACATTAGATCCGAAAATTCGTGAGATCCGAGAAAAATTAGAGAAATCAGAAGATCGGTATTATGAGATGAGAGACGGTTTAGTTTATCGTAAGTGGGGACAAAGAATTTATTTTATGTACCACACGGAATGGAATACGAGATTATGCATCGTTATCATAATGAGTTAGGTCATTTTGCGACAGGAAAAACATGTGATATTTATAATGCAAAGCTATCGTTTCCGAAACTGCGTGAGAAAGTAGATCAGTACATAAAGAATTGTTTTTAATGTATTGCGTATGTGTTCTTAGTAGTAGATGCGTTTACAAAGTTTGTGAAATTGTATGCGGTGAAATCGACTTCGAGCGCCGAAACGATTAAATGTTTACAGGAGTATTTCCGAGCATACAGCAGGCCAAAACTTTTAATATCTGACCGAGGTACTGCATTTACCTCTCGAGAGTTCGAAGACTTTTTAACAGAACAGAACGTGAAAATGTAAAGGTGGCCACAGGATCACCTCAGGCTAATGGTCAAGTTGAGCGATACAATCGAGTGTTAGCGTCCGCTCTAGGAAAATTGAGTGACGAGGAAAGTTGGCCTAAAGCATTAAATGAGATCGAGTTTGCTTAAACAGTAGTTGTTATAAGCCGATTCTGCCCCGCGGGCTCCGAGGGGGGGTGAGGGAGGGGGGTACGGGAAATCCCCGGGGGTAAGGGGGGAAGGGTGAGGGGGCGGGGTATCGGGTTACACAAGGGTATCGGATTTCGCCGGGGGGTGAGGGGGAGGAGTAAAGGGACGGGATATCGGTTACCCAAGGATATCGGATTACGAGGGAATGAGGGGGAGGAATGGTATCGAATTTCAAGGATATCGGATTACGCGGGGTGAGGGGAGGGGGGGTGACCTTGGCATACCACCGGGGGTGAACTCACCGGGGATGACTCACCTGGATGACTCACCGGGGGATGACTCAGCCGCGCCGCGGGTCCGTTCCGGCCGCCGCCGCCGCCGCCGCCGCCGCCGCCGCCGCCGCCGCGGTTCCGCGCGGGGGGTCCGCGTTCGCGTTCACGGTCGCGTTCGCGTACGCGGTTCGCGTAGGCAATCAGCGCCTCATCCGCGAGGGGAAATCAGGCCCCCATCAGGCGGAACAGGTCCTCCCGCGCGCGGCCGGGCGCGGATATCGTGCCCCCAAACGGAAGCCGGGGAGCGGGAGCAGCGCCTTCAAACGCCTCTATAGCATCTTCAAACTGGGGGAGCATCGGGCTCCCCCAAAATTTCACTGTCTTCTATGTCTTTAGATACACGAGGTTCGCGCGGAGACATCACAAGAAATTTAGTTTAATCACCAAAAAAAACACGTTCATACACAAAGAACTTATTTAAAAAAAAAAAAAATGTACGTGTAACACTTTGCGCGAACTCAACGAGCGGCCCCGGCTTGACGTCCGTGTTTTCGTACTGAGGAGCTGGAGTTACAAGATATCGTAAAGTAAATCATGTAAGATTAAAAGGCTGATATATTGCGTGATTACAGTCCGTCTTGCAACTCCCAACATTAATTTTGGTTCGGTTTAATGAGGGGAGTCCCATAACCGCGACCCTCCATCTCAACAATCACACAGAGCGATTAACTACGTCGCCAAAAGTAACGGTGGAGTTGCCAAGACGTAAAAGTAATCACGCAATATTCAGCCTTTTAATCTTACGTGATTTAGTTACATATATCGTAACTCCACCATTAATTTGGTGAGGGGAACTTCACGACCGCGATCCTCCATCTCACAATCACAAACAAAGGCGATTAACCGCGTCGCCAATCCCGGAAAATTATATCCGCGCGAACGCACGTTTAAACACGCTCGCAACCACAATGGGACTGAACGCAATGACGGTTGAAGAAGTCGCCAGAGAAAAATTATTATGGCGGTGTATAAAACTGATAGTCGTAATACGTATCGCGCTACAAAGGCGAGACAAAGACGAGCGCCGACGTCCACCGGATCATCGACGCCTCGCTTCCAATCTAAGTTATGATATGTGATATTTTGAATGTAAATTCACGCAGCCGATGCTCCGGCGAACGTAGCATATACGGCTCGAATAGAAATGCGTGCGAAGAAAATATAGTTGGATTTATACTTAAAAAACAATCCATCTACGCAGTACGTGAAAAGACAAAGGAAAAAATGACGTCATCGGGACGATAATCGACCCGATAACACATCGAACCTGTCGGAACATGTTCATTGTAAACAACAGTTTTTCTAGGAAAAAGGGGGGGGTGTTATCGCGTAGACTAAACAATCCATCTACGCAATACGTGAAAAGACAAAGGAAGAAATGACGTCATCGGGACGAAGATCGACTCGATTCGTCGTGATACGCGTCGCTGATCAAGGACGGACGATTGCTTGATTTTCGCGGAGAAGAGATCACCGTCCGATTGCACGTACGACGGCGAGAGCGATAACGCATCAGTGTATGAGTGAGCGTGTGTGTACGCGTGACACATGAGATGTTAGTGTTGAACGACTCGGAGCACGCGACAAATAACAATAATATCTTTACGGCTTGTGCCGCTCGACGATATCGTCAAGTCGTCGTTGTCGTCGTCGTCGACATTCAGTGGCGTTAAACAAGCTACGAAAAAGAAGCTCAACGCGTCAAACGTTTAAATTTTTACAATCTCTGGGATTCGCGGTGCGAAACATCTGAACGATGACTGAAATTCTCAACGTCGGAGGCCAGCCGGTCTTTGACGATCGCATCGTCAAGATTCGAGACTCACACGTACAATCCGTACGCCAACACAACGTTGACTACAGCGACGAGATACGAATATCCATACAACAGCAGGATCTGTATACGTTGCCGTGCGAAAGTTTTCTCTACATCGAAGGAACATTGACGGTGACCAGAGCAGCCGAATCGAGGCGATCAAGGTCGATCCAGCCGATAACGTGGTATTGGGTACTAATTGCGTCGCGTTCATGTTCGACGAGATTCGATACGAGCTCGACGGTGTGGAGATTGATCGCTGCAGAAACGTAGGACTAACCAGCACGCTCAAGAACTATGTTACGGTATCGTCCGACAGAAGCGTGATCCTGCGAAACGCTGGCTGGGATCCACATAATAATCCGAACGGATATTTTAATTTCTGCGTACCGCTCAACTTGTTACTGGGATTTTGCGAGGATTACAAAACGCGTGGTGATCAACGCTCGTCACGAATTGATCCTGATACGAGCGCGCAACGACAACAATTCCCTGGTGGGAAGTCTCGCGTTGGAGACCATTGTCAAAATACTAAAGATACAATGGCGAATGCCTCACGTGGTGTTGAACGAGATCAACAAGCTGTCGATGCTGCGCGCTTTGGAAGACGGACGATATCTAAGTATGGGTTTCCGTTCGTGGGATCTGTACGAGTATCCCCTGTTGCAGAACACGACCAAACATTCGTGGGCCATTAAGACCGCGATTCAGCTCGAAAAACCGCGATACGTCGTCTTCGCTCTGCAGACGGGTCGGAAGAACGTCATGTCCGCCGATACAAGCCGATTTCCGACGACTGCAAACTTGACCAACGTAAAACTCTATCTAAACTCTGAAGTTTATCCATACGACGATTTGAATTTGGATTTGGCAAACACAGATGGGCGATTCTGTATGATATGTACGCGCGTTTCTGCAAGAACTACTACGGATATGAAATATCTCGAGCCGAGTCTCACCGTTTCAACATTCCTACGTAACGGCCCCGTTTGTGATCATCGATTGCTCGCGCCAAACGAATCCGTCAAAAGCGCCACCGTGGATGTTAGACTGGAATTCGATTGTATGGAGAACGTACCGCCGAATACCTCAGCGTACTGTCTCATCATACACGACCGCGTGATCGAGTACAATCCGTTGACGAACGTGGTGCGCAAATTAGTCTGAGTGTTCGCGGCAACGTCGACGTAAATATTTTCTCTCTCTCTCTTATTCCATCCAGAGAATAAGGGAGGGAGGGTGGGGGTAGTATAAATCAGATTGTCGTGAGACGGTTTTTGCAGAGTTGCGCGTCATTCCTCTCGATCGACGCATCGACGAGAGAGAGGAGAGATAAAGAAATCTCATCATCATGTCCGTACCAACGTTCGTGGACCTGCAAGGATTCCTCGTCGGGATGAAATTTTTCGTGAAAAAGGTGGCGGTGCTGAGAAAAGACTGCGTTCTGACGCATCACATCTTTGCGTACCCCATGCCGTGGAATCTCCTCACAAAATCCGACAAATCGTGCGCTACCTGGTTGATTGCGAATCATCATGGATTACGCTGGGAAGACGGAAACGTGCCGTACAGCAAGGTAAAACACCTGATTACATCGGCCGTGTTCGGTGAGGAAGAGGAAAACGACGACGACGACGACGACGACGAGATGCCGACCCTCGTGTACGTCAAGGGATGTCAGAAACGAGAATGGCTGGTGGATCTGCTGGAGAATTATGCGCGAAAAAACCTAATCGTCGAGACTCTGGATGCGCATTACGAGGATATTGAATCTTTGAGAAAACTCGATGACGTCAATACTATGCGATGTGGAAAACATGAAAAAAATTGCGCATTACAAAATGTACTAAAACTATTTAACTGGTGGTCGCGCGCGACGCCATGTCGCCCGATGCCATAAGAATTTGCGAGTTTTTTTTTAAATAAATTATATTTAACTTTTTATAATGTTTTATTTTTTACTCCCCCGCCCATCCTCCATCATCCTCATCATCGTTAGAGTAAGCTTTACTTCTCCCTTTCCTAAAAAAAAATCCACTGCGCAGTTCTATAAATATTAATTCCTCCTCCCTCTTTCCCCCACCACATCATTACTTTTAGTGGATTGTCGCGTTCACTCGATTAATTTTATATAACCAGTCTCGTCGCGATCGCTTGTACTGACGGACAACTTCTCAGAGTTGAGAGAGAGTGAAAATGTTCTCCTTTAAAGAATGCAACAGCAGTAGCAGCAGCAGCAACAACAACGGTGGAAATCGTATGAATGCCACGAATTATTACGTGCCAATTCATGACGTTGAAACTCAAACGTATGAGGCCAGATGTGATAGGTAAGTTTCTTTTACAGATGAAATGAAACATATAGAGCCCAGTTTTTTTTTATATATTTACAAATTGTAATATTTATGAAATAAAAAACTAATTTCATTTCTTTTATACAGCATGTCGTTGAAGCGTCGCGCGGTTCGCATACTCGGCAGACGATACGCGCTGACAGCCACGGGATATAAATTTCTCGAAATTGGCATCAACGTAGGCCCACCGAGCTACGTGGAGATCGCCGTTGGAGATCATCGAGGAAAGGAACTGCTGTTAGCTCTCGAAACGTGGAATGCACTCTACGAGCAACGGCGAAATATTCAGAATTTCTTTCGCAACGACTACAAAGATGTCCATAGTTTTCTAAACGTTGGACCGCTAACGGTGAGAGTTTGTGCGTCGCCGGTTATGAACGTCAAACTCATACGTTTAGAATCTGCAAACGTATACTTGATTATGACCGAATCGACGTTGCATCGTATGTTCGATCTCGATCGGTGCATCAATGCGAGATTCGATCGTTTGGTCAGAATACTTGCGGCGGTCGATGCAAAGTATGCGCAGTTCTCCGATATCGCGTCCACCGTGACGGATCCCAAGGAAGCGTCGACGGTAATATACGCTAGCGATGCGTTCAATACGAATCAGCTCGTCGATTGTGAGCTTGCAGCTTTAGTTTTTAGTACGTAAGATATATTATGTATTAAAAAGGAGTTAAATACACAGACTTTTTTACACCTAATTAAACGATGTAATTTCTTTACATGCATGTCTTTCCCTACCCTAAAAATGTTATCATCGATGCGTTGCGGTCGATCATCGTCTATCCACCATTTTTTCCCATTGTTTTTTCGCGTACTGCGTCGTAAAAAAGCGTGAAATTGTTTAATCTACGCGATAACACCCCCTTTTCCTAGAATAAAACTGTTGTTTACGACGAATCGAGTCGATCTTCGTCCCGATGACGTCATTTCTTCCCTTTGTCTTTTCACGTATAACACCCCCCGATGGATTGTTTTCCTTGACGCGATAACACCCCCCGAGAGATTCATTAGTTCCGCCGTGAACGTATATCAGAGAGCTCCATTCGAACCCGCGGCGAATATGGCGATTATCCATTCGAACCCTGGCCGAATTTGAAAGCGATCTATACTTAAACTTGATATTGCTGTTTACACTTTACCAGGAAATTTGCGAGCCATGTTGAAACATACACGTATCAATTTTGAACTGTTGACAAACTTGACATGGTTATGTTTACGACCATGTATTCGCGGCGGCCTGAATCAATGTTCCGGCAGATACGCGCAGGCCAACAGCAATATCGGTTTAGGTATAGATCGCTGTATTCGCCCAGGGTTCGAATGGAGAATCGCTGCCATACGTTCGCGGCGTGCGCTCTCGGATACGGTGTCACCGGTCAAGGAACTGTAAAATGAATCGCGCGGGGGGGTGTTATCGCGGACAACAATCCATCTACGAGTACGTGAAAAGACAAAGAAAGAAATGTAGATAAACAATCGATCGTACGCAGTACGTGAAAAGACAAAGAAAGAAATGACGTCATCGGGACGAAGATCGACTCGATTCGTCGTAAATGTTATTCGTGTCATCTCGGAGGTGGATTACTTTCCGTGGATGGACCTCCGCGATCGTGGAAGCTGCTCGACGATCTCGGGAAAATTATGGGGAAAGATGGGACGCTGATAAAGATCAATCGATCCGGTGATTAAGACGTAATCTTGTTGGTCGATACCGATATCATGCGCGGTTACTTTAGTCCTATCGTGTTCCACGTTCCCGGCCGGCTATGCTGTATTCGTTTTCGTTCGGCAATATCAGGCAGGAAGGGGATTGGCCGGCGAATAATATATTAGCATTCCATTCGAGTACGAAGTTTATTGCGGCTTTAATGCATTTCGCGGGGTTTACCGCTTATCTCCTGCCTACCTACCTTTTAAGCACATATTTTTTTCGATGAATAATTCAGTCGCCTGTGTATGCACTCGGACTTCACTCTCATTTTCTCTCCGTTAATCCGCCCGCTCCGTTCCGTCCTTTTGCCTATCGATTTATCCAACTTATTCCTTCTTCTAAACCAGTATCTCTTTAACCCAGTTGCCTGGATCTTTGATTGCCTCGAGTACGCTGATTGCTTGGAGTATGGGCTGTTTCCGGCGAGATATAAATCAGGATAAAGATTGAACGTAAGAGTATTATATGTCGATAGGTAAATTAGATTAGTGTATCGATAAGGTTAATGCATACACCCGATATTTAATGTCATTGGTGGCAACTGGCACGTAACATTGGTGGTACCAGTTAATCTATTCGCGATATTAAACGTTGAGCGATATCGTATCGCGTAGTAAGAGACTTTATCTCGAATTGCATCTGACGCGGCTATAGAGAGCAGAATATTTTTGCTATAATTTTGTTTAGTTTAATATGTCGATCGATTATTGTTGGATTACGTGAACATATTGCCGATCATGTGGAATGAAAATCTACACTGTAAATTATATGTATAATTCTAAAATTCTAAAACCAATTTTCGAACAACTTAATCATGATAATGACAATAATACCATCGTGTCAAGGACATCGCGCGTGAATAGGGATACTGTGTGTAATTAACTTCGCGTAAGAATCATCTTGTGTTTCGGTGGGTGGAGCGTCGTGGAAAAAAGAATGGAAGAGAGCGCTATATCTCGTAAACATCGACCACTACCACTTCCGCGCGTACTAAGTTTTGCGTCATCAATGTAAAAGCACGCACGATGGGTTACAAGTGGGTTGACTATCGTGTCATTAGCAAGGCGCCATGTTCTTCTTACTTGTTGTTCGTGGAAGAAGCGGCCCTCCGCTCCGTTCCCTCCCGGATTGCGCAACCCGGCGTGACACGGGTCTCGTTAACGCCCAGCACGGACGGCGCCTATTTGGTACTGGATTTTATAAATAATTGCGACCACGTGGGCCCACGTTTGGACCGGGGCCAGAGCACGCCTAGAAAAATAAATAACATGGGGTCCCATTAAATCCGATTCCCTCCTTTTTCGAAGGAGCCGAACGGGTTGTTCGTCCAGCAGCTTGTCCACTCGCTCGTGGGTGTGGGCGCCCCGAAGGTGCATTGGCAACGAAACGAATTCCTACGCTGAGAGAGAGAGATATCTCCCGTCTTCCTCCGCCTCTTTTTGTCTCCGTCATTGCCGCGTGATTTCCGGTGAAAACTGCCCTTCTTTTTCTCGTTAGGTTAATTTGCTTCTGGCCCGCAGCCAACTGAACGAGGAGATCCTTCGGCAGGAAACGCTCAACGAGATGCTCCGGAGTTCCTCGAATTAACTTTCGCGTGCAGAAGAATTTAATTCGCTCTTGACCTCTCGCGAATAGAAAAGATTCCTTGCTCAAGTAGGAGATGCATATTTTCGACTTGTGTTTCTAAGGAAAATGATCTCGATATTATATTGCATCTTCTAGCAATGTGATCTTTACTTTGAATTCCGAGAACATCTAAATCTAAAATTCGTTTATTTGGCACAAGTTACATTGCGCGAAATGATCATTTAGCTTTTAGCTTTATACATAGCATATAGTGATGAAAACAATTTGAATCAAAATTTGGAATTATTATACAG
The DNA here is from genome assembly GCA_030770255.1 of Temnothorax ravouxi. NCBI lineage: Eukaryota > Metazoa > Arthropoda > Insecta > Hymenoptera > Formicidae > Temnothorax > Temnothorax ravouxi. The sequence continues at coordinate 2,191 of JASTWP010002647.1, read as the reverse complement.
TCATTACAATCGTACTTTTCTCACAATGTAGCGCGCTGACAAGAGCGTGTTAATCTTATATTGTCTTACAACTTTACTCGCGGTGATTATAACGAGCCCGCCTGCTCCATTTTGCGGAATTGTTGCTGATAACGCGACGCAGGCTGGTGATGAAACAAATTTGCTCTTTAACGCAAGACGAATAGTTCGCTTGCTATGAGTACCGAGAATTCAATTACCGTTGCGGAGGACGGCGACGGGGTTTACGGGGGTCTTCGCACGACGGCGGCCCGGAATTCGCGATAAGAGAACGCACAAGAGACATACAGAAAGAGCGTTCTCTCTTCGTAAGCCGTGCATGCGCGCGCGCCGGAGACGAATACAGGTAGATTGCGTATCTACATTCACCTGCGGAGGGAAGTCTGGCCAGACTGGCGCTTGATAAGCGGTCGTCGCGCGATAAGAGCGTATGCGTGTGCAGCGCGCGAGGGTAACGCACTCGTTTCTATGCGGCGCGCTATAGGGTGTTTGGCGGTAGATATTTTCGCATAGGTACAAACGCGCATCGACGTTGTCGCGAGGCTGCATATTTGCACGATAAGCCGAATGAGGATTCCCACAATTTACTCAATAACCGGTGAAGAGCGTTTTATCGCGCCGATTCTTTCTCGCCGTCTTTTATCGTCAATTATAGTATTTTAGTCACGAAGTGATCCAAGAATTGACAATTCTTGCCATCAGCGCTGGGGTCCCTGGTCCTTGGATTTTGATAGGCAAAACTATATGATATTTAATTAAAATAATAATAAATTTTGAGAAACAACAGCTGAGTAAATATATACAAAATTAACTATAAACTATTTTATATATTATATGCTTCGACAGCCATTCATCAGAAAATTCAGAATTTTACCTGTGGAATATTTCTGTCTGCCAACGTTATGCATCGGATATCATTCAACGTCGATGAGACCGTGTGATATCTCGTTGATGAAGTACGACTCGTTCCGTAAGTCTTTCACAAGTGGGAAATTTTGAAGCTTGGTCTCCGACCAAGACTGGACCATGAGAAAGGGGAAGGGGAGAGGGGAAGGGGGTGGTGAACGAGCCCGGCGAAAGGATGAAACCCGAAGTCGTCGCGGTGAAAATGCGCTTGTGGTGTGTCCAGCGGTTACATACCCACATCGGTTAGTAAGCGTGGGTGTAGATGTGGCGAGATTAAGCCCAGGCTCCGAGAGAGTCGCGTGGCCTTCCCCCTTCCGTACCCCGCCAATTATCCTACCGGGGGGACCCTCTCTCCCTCTCTCTCTCTCCTTCTTTCCGTTTCCAGCTCCTCGCCGTACCTCCTCGCGAGATGGTGCCCACCGTCTCGCGGGCATAAAATACAGCCAGGAATTTTAATAAGCCTGCCATTGTGCCGCGCGGTCCTGTGGTTCCCACAGATGATTTCGACCTGGCTTAAGACCATTCGCGTTTCGGGTGTAAACGTGACTTTACGGTACACCGCGATACCACCCGTGGCTTTACGCGCGCACAGGAGTTAGTTAGATCATCGCGAAATTTTACGACAAGTCGGAAATTCCACCCCGGAGCACGTTTTCTGGCGGCGGGTGGTGTGCAAAGAACAAGGAAATTAACACTCGGCCAGTTACATTCCATTAGACTGTTAATTTTATTATTCTTCTCGCGGAAACGGCCGTGATAGCTAATTTATGATTCAAAGCCCGATTAGTCAGCTGAAAATTCATTATCTTCAGTTTTTTGTCCGAACGAGAAAACCTAAAAAAAGAAGAGTTATTAGCTAAGATGCCAAGTTGTTAATGACGCGAAATTTTATTTAAATTCTGCGAAAAACTTCAAGTTTTCACTAACAATATTCAATATATATCTATAAAAAGGAAATGCATGATTTCTAAGCGATACCTGACGTATTGAAAAAGAATTATATATTAACGTTAAAAAACAATCTTGAATCTTCTTATTTAATAAATGATAAATTCATCTTAAATCTACATCAATTATGTCACACTAATTAAATGAAAAATAATCGTATAAAATATTTATGCAATTTGTTTTTACCAAATATTGTCTACAATATTAATTAAAGTACTGTATGCTATAATGAAACAAATAAAATTGCCGAGAAAAATTGAAATACAAATTACTACACGTTATAAATGTCTAAAATATCGTACAGTTGGCACGTGTGTTT
>JASTWP010002646.1:0-38791 GCA_030770255.1 Temnothorax ravouxi | reverse complement strand
TGTATTTTGGCGAGTGGACCATTCTTCAGCTACATCTCGCACGCGAACGCGATTTTGAGTGTAACAAGGACTTGTGTCGTTTAAGTTTAAATTTTTTTGAAAAAATACGGTAAGAAAAAAATATTTTATTTTTTAAGATTTAAAAACAGTGTTAAAATTTAATTACATAAAATTCTTCTATTTATAGAAATAAAACCGCCAATACAACTCATAATTATTGGGTTGTTGGACGGGGTTCTGCCTCGGATGTATCCCAAAACATATGATAATCTTATACATAGTTTCTGCATCATCGGGCTCGAGCCCTGCTACGTGGGACGGAGATCTCCACGTATACGCTTATGTCAGGGGTGCTATGCGGTGTTTCACCTTCAATTGCGTGGATATGAAAGAAAAGTGTAATGGCATGGCATTTCATCGCGGTTGCATGGGTTCCCAATCCATGTTAAAACAATGTGCTTCAAGTGCGGAAAAATAATCATGCGTATAAGGACTGCAGATGAGTGCCGCGAGTGTATTGAAGCGTATTTAAACAATGAAATAGAGTTTGCGAGATTCAATAGATGTCGTAAAATCTATGAGATAGAGCTTCATGAATGAGATTAGTATGTGATGATGAGAGTGAACAGCTCTGTATTGCGTGTGATTTATTGTAGTAGTATAATGCTAGTTGAGAGGGAAAATGTGTGAGTAAGTAAGATGAGTTATATATATATATATATATATATATATATATATATATATATATATATATATTGTAGGACATGACTATTGCATATTGTATTATTGAAGTTCTGTATATGTTGTTGGATATACTATGCTTGTCATACTCGTGTGTGTGTTGCGTCGATGCATTGGCGGCGTGCGCAAAGAGCGAAAGAATTACGCTTAAATTTAAACGTTTATGTCTTATGTCGAGTTTATTGTGTGCAATCGGCAGATAGTTCTGTACTGCTAATGAACTACTACAATAAACTATTCTAAAGAACCTTTAATGAAAATTTATACTATGTTTGACTGGCTTTCTGTCCCTGTTCCCGCAACATTCCCATATTACTGTATGACTTCGAATAATTAATGCGGAACTCGAACTTTATGCTTATAACGTACGTAGGAGCTGTCAGATAAATTTATCATTTTCTTCTATGTTATATAAATCGCAAATATAACAGGTATGTTACTTCCTAAAAAATTATAATAAAAATAATGTTTAAAATATAATTAATATTTAAAATATAAATTGTATTAAATATAGATACTTATTCAATAGCTGTTATACAAATCAAATCATCGAAACAGTTTCGCGCGTGTTCGATAAAATCATCGCGAGACATGTCGCGACATGTTCTTCAAAACAATAACGCTCCATTGACTTATGCGAAATTGCAAAATTTGCAGTTTTGCACGTGCTCGATGAAATCATCGCAAGACACGTATGCTTTTGAAAAAAAATCATATTTGATGCCCGATGAGGTGATCTCATCACGAATGTTCTTAACAAAGATATCACATTTAACGTATATGTGGATTGTGGTGGTGGTCACCATGCAGCAGCCGTACATTGGCGCTATTTTTGCAAGATTTGCAGTTTTGGGTATGTATAAATGGTCTACGAGGATTCTAGAGCGCAGTCGAAAGTTCGATACGGTTCGTGTACGTCGCAAACAGCCTCCAGATACGATGAACACTCACGGTGCGAACTACTACGTTCCGATTCAGAATGAAACGTGCTAGAAACAGCACAATGAGTAAGTACCGCTAATTTTCGTATATACTTGTGAAAAAAAAACTTTTTTTAAACGTAATTGTATTTCTTACAGTTTTGATAAACCCCGCTACACGCCACGTATTTTGGGAAGGAGATTTGCCTTGACATCGACAGCATATAAATTTTTGGATGTTGGAATCAACGCGGGACCTATGTCCTCTGTGGATATACATATTGGTGATAACCGAAGCAATCGAATAATTCTGTCACATGCAACGTGGGTGACATTCATCGAAAAACGTGCAGATATACAGCGACTCGTGCAGTCATCGGCACCATCATCGCTAACGTTTCGAGATCTGGAGCTCGTTAAAATACGTGACGCAGATATTGTAAAATTGACGTCGTGCGGCACCAATTTGTACATGAAACCGTCAACCGTCAACCGTACTCTTCCTGTTCAAATTAGAACATTGCGTCAAAAATGTGTATTTTCAACAATGTCAAAATGTTCATGGCGTAAGTGAAAAATTTAAACAGTTTGTAACAATTTTACGGCAAAAATGTATTATTGACAAATGTAACGCAGTTACAATCTTGCGTGAAGTTTATGATAAAAATTCGATTATTGATTGTGAACTGTTGGCGTATGCTGCTGATACTATTGTGTATAATGCGCTACATGATAAATAAATACATATAATATGGTTAAAAAATTTCCTTTTCATTTACCGTTCCCTGTCGTTAAGCTTCGTTTATCGTTTACTTAAATATAATATTAAAATTAAATATCGCGAAGATCTAAACGATTAAATATTGTTGGCGAAAAAAAATATATGCCATCGTGAGCGATAACGCGAACGGGGGCCGGGGGCCGGGAGGGACCGCGAGAACAAGAAGACGCGCGCGACCGGGGGACGGGGGCGAGGAAGAGATAACGCGAGCGGGAGCGTGTGACGTCATGCGGACCGGCGCGGCCGTTGCACGCGGACCCCTCCCGCGGCGAAAACGCGGTCGCCTTACGGCGCCTGAAAACGCGGACCCCCTCGCCCCGCGGCGCCGGAAAACGCGGACCCCCTCGCCCCGCGGCGCCGGAAAACGCGGTTCCCCCCTCCCGCGGCGCCGGAAAACGCGGTTCCCCCCCTCCCCCTCTTCGCGGCGCACGAAAAACGCGGTTCCCCTCTCCCCCGGTCCCCCCGACCCGCGGTTTCCCCCCCTTGCCCGCGGTTCCCCCGACCCGCGGTTAACCCCCACGCCCGCGGTTCCCCCCGCCCGCGGTTCCCCTTCCCGCCCCTCACCCCCCCTCAGATCCCACAGGTTGAGTTAGAATTCCCTTACCTTACCTACTTTTGTATCTTCTTTACCGTCTACTCGCAAGGCGTACATCTTCGCTCTAAGCCCGACGAATTCAATCATTATCGCACCGTTGTTTTCGTCTTTCATTAAGCCCGGTACTTTTTTATTGGCGAGTGGGATACTGTATGTATTATCGTTCGCGTAATCGCTAGTGTCAAATCTATGAATATGGCGCTTCATGGTATCATACACATCGTCGCACTCGATGTGATAAATGAGACTGTCCGTATCGGTGTAACGTGATTTTACACTTATCGCGATACAGCGGTAACATGTACTCGTGATGAAATTCGTACAAACATGTCTTTGATATATCGAGGATGCACATACCCACATAGATTGGTTTGTCGAACTTCACCTCGAGTTTTCGCATTTCTATTGCTACAAGATTCTCCGAAAAGACGCTTCGGCTATGAAAATTTGGTTTTGCAATCATTGCCTCCGCGCCGTATCTACCGTCCCAATAAGTCACGAGTCGCACGTTAACGTGATTGCGCACATTCTCGATGGTTTTCCCAAACACGGCATTGTTCATCAATTTGTATAAATTTTTCTCGAAATCATTCTTGGCCAATGTCCTAAATTTCGTATTCAGTTCTATATAATCGCGAAGCCATGGAGATTGCGCACAGTATGCGGTGAATCTTTGCTATGCGGAGACCGTGACGAGTACACTGCTGTAGGTTGCGATAATGTATGATATAACGTTTCTTATCGGATAATGTTGCGAGGAGCTTGTCCTGCCGCTTACCGGGTGGTTTATCGCGCGTCAGACAGAACGGTAGGTCAGTGTGCGCGTCGTGAAGATGTTGTGGATACTCCAAGTCGACTTCGAGTATGTAGCCTATCGAGGAATCTAACGCAACGTCCATAACATTAAAATCGGTTACGTCGTCGACCCATTGAAAATCTGCATATGGCAATGGTTGACACATTGCCCAGCCGTATAAGTTATTTACATCAAAATACATCAGGTACGACGACGGTTTCGATGGATCGTACGACTGCATGTACTTGTTGTTGGCCAGCGCGTATCTGTTTGAACATTGACTCAAACCGCCGCGTATACCTCGTTCGATAAACATGACCTTGTCAATGTCGGTGAGCAATTCAAAATTGATGTGTGTATGCTTTAACATAGCATCCCACGTAAAACCCGGTAGAGTATAATAATACGCGGGATCGAGTCCATAACTCGCGACGCAACTATCGCGAAAATTTTCAAAGATATCGGCCAACAGCAAGACATCGGTCTTGAGATATAAATCGCTGTAATCACCAAGCGTTTGAATGGTGAACCGCTGCCAGACGTCGACGGCGTGCGCGTAATCGCTCTCGGATACGGTGTCACCTGTCAATGAACTGTAAAACGAGTCGCGCGGTGGTAAACACAAGTCCTCCAATTTTTCGACGCAGTCAATGTATTCATAGGGAAATACACCTTTTCGTGTCAGCAAATCAAAATTTTCTGCGGATATTTTACAAAATTTGCGTTGCATTATTCGCAGTTTATCCTTGCTGAGATAAGATGCCAATTTGTCGAGACTAGCGGTGAGAAACTTGTATGAATCGATAAATCGCAATTTGACGCAAGTTTTCTTATCCTTATCTTCGGTGCTTTGAACGTTTTTCGTAAACAAAATATATTTTTCTTTTGTAATTGGGAGTAAGTCTACATGTCCTTCGTACGCTGTTGCTATTTCAGTTATAATAAAATGTGCGTTATAGCCCGATAAATTATGAAAAACTATGGGAATACAATGCGAATCTTTATAATTTAAGTTACAATTAGAATGCGCCGGACCTCTGTATCGGCCGGTCAGGTGACAATGGTCGCGTACTCGCACGTCGTCTGGCTCAAACTGTTTTTTGCACACGTGACAGTGCGTCGCGCTGTTAAACTTCTCCCACTCGTCTCGCGTGAAATCTGCCATGGGTACATTAGTGGACAAAATGGTCTTTACGTCGTGAGCTAAACGTCTTAGCTCCTCGGCGAACCACGCGACGCAATTCTTATCGCGACGAAACCGATACATAGATAACGACTCGTCGTACGAGCAACGCACGTAGTACCCTATGCTAAACACGCGATGATGTTGATGTGTGTACCTGGACGTTTCCGGATCCGCTTCCATCTTCTCCAGGGTACATTCCAGGTCGGCGTATACAATAAACGGAACTCGTTCCTTTCTGCTGTGATTTTTAAAGGTCGACCACTTGTCGTTATCGCTCGGTAACTTGATCGCGCAGTCATTCATCTCCTGACAGTCGACGGTGTGGGCTTCCAATTTCTCGTTGGTGCTGAAGTAGTGCAAACATCTGCAAAAATAAACGCAAATATTATTAATTTTTTTATACACAAAATATTCTATACATTATTAAAGAACTCTAGGTACTTACCGATCGCAAAAGTATTTTTTGACGTAGAACTACGTCTTTGTCGATAGTAAAGGGGGGGAGTATAAGGGGGGCACAGCCTGCAACGAATGCAACGAAATTATGTTACATTTTGAACGTTTGTATCTTCGAAACTAATAATCGTAGAATAATGTTATAATATCTCATTTTAAAGCTTAAGAAGTCCCATTTATGATAAGACAAGTCTGAACCCTTTATTTCTTACCTCTTTGATACAGCAGCGTTAGAAAGTTTAACTAAATTTTTTGTTGATGCAACGAAAATATGTCATAGTTTTAACGTTTGTATCTTCGAAACTAATAATCGTAGAATAATAAATAATATCTCATTTTAAAGCTTAAGAAGTCCCATTTATGATAAGATAAATCGGAACCCTTTATTTCTTACCTCTTCGATACAGCAGCGTTAGAAAGTTTAACTAAAGGACCCCGCCATTATCATACGTATTTTGGGTTTCGGTGAAATTCGCTGAAACTTTGAAAATAAATAGTTTATGTGACGCTGATCAAAAGTAACAGTAGGCAATATTCATAAAAATCAACCGTTTAGACGCTATCATCGTCTAAAAGTCAAAATAAGGTGCTATTTTATTACTATTGTTGGACAACAACAACAGCATCACCAGGCCTATTGTGCAACTAAAAGTACTTGAGTGACTGTGTGTGTGTGTGCGCGCGCGCGCCTGCCTGCCTGCCTGTGTGTGTGTGTGTGTGTGTGTGTGTGCGCGCGCGCGCGCGCGCGCGCGTACGCGTGCTTGCGTATCTGTATTGCAACGTTAAACTAAGGGGCCTATTCTGCAATTTTGATAATAATTTCGTCCGCCAGTGAATAAAATCAGCAATTCAATTTATTTCTCGATTAACTGGCGCAATATATACAAGAATGCACAACGTTTCGGCTCTATATTCGAGCCCTTTTCAAGTGCGAACTGAAACAAGAACAGCGAAAAAAAAACAATATAAATCAATCGAGACAAATATTAAGTTAACGACGTTATTAAATATTGAGCAATACCTATCATTTATTGACTCGTCACATAATTAGTACAGATTCCTGAGTTCACGAGCATGTTCCCGCATGGCCCTAAAGGTCAGCTGTGGACCAATCTTAATTTGTAACAACAATGATATATGAGGAGAGAAAGCAACAATCAAGAAAAACTTACGAATTTCATAATAGGATTTCGCGTATGACTAGTTCTTCGTTGCGACATGTTACATGTATGCGAGTACTTGGGAGACTGAGCGGACAAAGAAAGAAACAAGGTGTCCCGAGGTAGAAATATAAACAGTTAAACTGACATGATGACACTGTCGTATATCGTATTTAAATTCTCGGTATCTTTTTTTAAATTGATCGTGTTTTTATTTTTCTTTATAAAGAACATTTCAGCGATCTCTGTCATTTTCAAGTGAGGTTCTTTGTGTAATATTTTCGGATCTGACCACTTAAAATTGTGGTCATTCTATATCCGGTGTTTGCTTACGACAGAGAAATTGCTGTCATGTTTTTTAATATCGCTGAAATGTTCTTTCACTCTTGTCTCGAGATGTCTCTTCGTCTGCCCAATGTAAGACGCGTCGCAATTCTCACAATCAATTTTGTAAACCACATTAGTTTCCCTGTTAGTCGCCAATCTATCCTTGCCCCTCCTGATGACAGCACTGAGTTTTTTCGGTATCTTATATACCACGTCACAGCGGACTCTCTCAAGAGTACCCCGTATGCCCGCGCTTAAGCCCTTCACATAAGGGATCACCACACATCTGCGTACATCAAACGTGCTGTCGCGTTCAAAATTAGTACTTAAGTCTTTTCTATTTTTTAATTGTCGCAATCTATTGTTAATATGCTTATTAACCAACTTAATCGGGAAGCTATTATCCACAAGGATATTTTTAATAATATTAATGTTGGCGTGATAGAAACGCTCGTCTGACAACAAGATAACATGATCCACTAAGTTATTTATACTGTTGATTTTATATTTGAGTGGATGGTTAGAAAAGTAATTAATGTATCTCCCCGAAAAAGTTGGTTTTCTATACCGGTTAGTGATTAACTCATCACCGTCCCTCATCACAATAGTATCCAGAAACGGCAACGAATCATCAGTTTCAATTTCATAGGTGAAACGCAACCGTGGGTGGTAACCGTTGAACGCCTCCAATAAAGCATTTATAGCTCGCTTCGGCACTATGGTAAAAACGTCATCTACATAGCGGAGGTAAACACGAACATCGAAGTCCAATAAACTTAAACAGTGAGTCTCAAGATCCTCCATGACCATATCAGCCCATATTGGAGAGAGGGGAGATCCCATGGGGCTACCATAGATCTGCTCATAGAACTAGCCATCGAAACAAAAGCTAGTGGAATGTAAAATCAATTCCATGGCATGGAGGAACTGAGACAAACTGAGCTTCGTATTTTGTGAGATATAATGCCATCTTTTTCTCACCGACTCGTACACCAACTCATTCGGGATGTTGGTGAACAGTGCTGTGACATCAAGAGACACAAGGACCTCGTCAGAGCCGATCCTCACATTTGCAATCCCTTTTACAAACGACCAACCATCCTTTACATGAGATCGTGGTTTGGGGATAGAGTCATGCAAAATCTCATGCATAAAGCGCGCGACATTATAGAGGGGACTGTCTATTGCTGACACGATGATACGCATGGGAAACCCGGTTTTGTGTATCTTCGGCAAGCCGTAACATCGAGAAAGATTTCCATTCGTACAATATAACTGCTTGAAGATTTGATAATCGATGATGTCATTGTCATGCCACGACTTCACGAGTTGGTTAATCTTAGTTGTGATCTGTTTAATGGGATTCTTATCCACCTTTTTATATAAGTGGAAGCGTCACTTAATACCTCCGCCATACGATTAATATAGTCAAATCTATCCATGATCACCGTTATTTGACCTTTGTCGGCCTTGGTGACAAAGACATCATCGTTATCGCGCAAAAATTTTTTACATTTCGAGAACTCATTAAGGATGTGTCGGTCAATATGACAAAAATGTTTGTTGCTATTTAAAAAGAGTTGAAGAGAATTTGCTATTGCGCTCCGTATTCCGTTAGTAGCATTCGGAGGAAACTTATGGCTGTTAATCTCGACGCTCTTAATAGTTTCTAACGTCGCGTTACAACGGTCTTTTTTACAAAAGCAGGAAACCGGTAGAGCGAAATTGTCACCCAAGCTTAAAAAATTAATTACAGAGTCCGGTATCTGTTTGTCAGTGGTGTTGACTAACCATTTCTTGTTATTATTATTAAGAAACGTGCGGCAAGTATCTTGTCTGTCCAATATTCGATTGAACTTTTTGACAAGTTTAATTCTAACGGATTCGCTATGTTTAAAGATTTTTTCTTTGTTAAAGTTGAAAAAATTGTCAACGATTGATACAGGTAAACACAATAGCAATTTGTTTTCAATCTCCCTGATTTTGACCTCTAACCAATTTAAATGCTCATGAATATCACTAATCTCTAAATTTAGTATTGCTCTCTGATATCGCATTTTAGATCTTTCGAACTTATACACAGTAATGGGATTGTGAAGATGCGTGTTAGATTTAAGATATTTGATATGCGGAGGTAGTACGTCCCGTCTTCTGCATCTCAGTAGAAAAATGCGTTGTGTCAAAATGCCAATCCGCTTTTTTGTGTGAATCCACGCTTTTAGCAGCCTCGTTTTTTCAACGCCGAACCGTTCTGTGATGTTACGGAAAAATCCATCGTTCGTAGTAGTCACCATTATCTCAGTCGAAGGTGTGTGAAATATCGATAATAATTTCGTCCGCCAGTGAATAAAATCAGCAATTGTTAACGATATCATTACGTGTTTTGCGCAGATATAATATATTATAGAAAAGCAGCGCGAAGCACGTAACGATATCGTTAACGTTTACAAAATAGGCTCCTCTGACTTTTTATCTTTTAGATATTATTGTTTATTACTGGCATCATGAATATTTTGTAGTAAAACAGTTGATGGATATTTAATATTAACTTGATGACGTGCATATCCTAGGAACCATAAAACGCTTGCTACATGCGCGCAAGTTCCTAAAGTTCTGACACCTGCCTTACATGTGCAATAATAGCTGAGTATTGGAGATTCATTAACCTCTTCAGCTGCGTTATCAACATCCATATTTATTAATATAACGTATGCGATCCACAATTGATGTTTTACTGCATTTCTAAAGCGTGAATAGATTCTGACTCGTATTAATTCTGGCTCATTTATCGACTGATCGAATTCAAAGACTTCATGTTGATCTCTTCGTATCTTGTCCTGGATGTAGGCTGGACTTGATAGTCGGTATTTATCAAGTACACCTTGCACCAGCCTACATCCAGGACAAGATACGAAGAGATCAACATGAAGTCTTTGAATTCGATCAGTCGATAAATGAGCCAGGATTAATACGAGTCAGAATCTATTCACGCTTTAGAAATGCAGTAACACATCAATTGTGGATCGCATACGTTATATTAATGGATATGGATGTTGATAACGCAGCTGAAGAGGTTAATGAATCTCCAATATTCAGCTATTATTGCACATGTAAGGCAGGTGCCAGAACTTTAGGAACTTGCGCGCATGTAGCAAGCGTTTTATGGTTCCTAAGATATGCACGTCATCAAGTTAATATTAAATATCCATCAACTGTTTTACTACAAAATATTCATGATGCCAGTAATAGACAATAATATCTAAAAAATAAAAAGTCAAAGGAGCCTATTTTGCAAACGTTAACGATATCGTTACGTGCTTCGCGCTGCTTTTCTATAATATATTATATCTGCGCAAAACACGTAATGATATCGTTAACAATTGCAGAATAGGCCCCTTAGTTTAACGTTGCAATACAGATACGCGAGCACGCGTACGCGCACGTACGCACGCACGCACGCACACACGCGCGCGCGCGCGAACACACACACACACGACAGAGAGAATTTGGAGTCATTAAATACCGTGGAAGTGACGAACCGCGGGGTCTTGATCTCTGCGTGACACACACACACACACACACACACACACACACACACACACACAGTTACTCAAGTACTTTTAGTTGCACAATAGGCCTGGTGATGCTGTTGTTGTTGTCCAACAATAGTACTGAAATAGCACCTTATTTTGACTTTTAGACGATAATAGCGTCTAAACGGTTGATTTTTATGAATATTGCCTACTGTTACTTTTGATCAGCGTCACATAAACTATTTATTTCCAAAGTTTCAGCGAATTTCACCGAAACCCAAAATACGTATGATAATGGCGGAGTCTTTTTTTGTCGATGCAACGAAAACCACCACACACACATACAACACATACAACACACACACACACGACACACACACCCCACACACACCCCACACACACATCACACACACCACACATACACACACCACACATACACACACTTTTCATCAAAATATTTTATTTTCCTCATAGAGGAAGCAATAATGCAATAAAAAATGAATAAAACGAAATGGGCACAATAACATCTGTACCGCAAGCAACACGTAGAACTACGTCAACTGTCATTATTTCATGTTAAAGTATTCGTGATCAAGAGAGGTTAAGTTCCACACAGGGCTGTAGCGCTGAATTCATCATTATTGACAGTTGACGTAGTTCTACGTGTTGCTTGCGGCACAGTTGTTACTGTGCCCATTTCTTTTTGTTCGTATTTTTGCTCAATTGCGAGCTCACGAGGCGAGATAGGTTCTTGATCCACGCAAAATGTCCCACGTTGTCATCATGCACGTACCTCAGATTTACGTGTCTGCCCATCTTACGATCAGTAACCCGTAATGGCAAGATTGCAAGTTCCTTGTTTTTTTTCTCGCTGCTGTAGACGTTGATAAAGATGTTGTAATTTTCAAAATTTTTAATTTGATCCAACGTTATTGGAAACTCAATGTTCGTAAGATCTAGCACCGACGTGTAATGTGGATACGACAATTCCCGATATGCGTGTTCCTCAACTGGATACAGAGCAGCCGTCACTGACCATGCGAAACATGCATTGTCTCTTGATTGCACGTTTATCACCGCCTTCTTCTTTTTAATTTTTCGCGGTATTTCCACAAAACACCCCGCGTGCAATGGATTATATTTGTTCACATTTACCGTTAAATTGAGTATACGCGACAACGCCCATCCGCTATCACGTTCCTGGAATTCCTCCAGCTTTGCTAAGGTAGGCTCGATAACGTGTCGCTTGTACCACTCATGCAGATCGGACTCACGAAAGACTTCATAGTTTCTCGTTGCGATACTTTTATTGGCGCGTTTGTCACTCGCAACAAATTCACCATTAAACACTGTGTTAATTTTTACATTGTCATGTAGTTGCATGACGTTCCGCACACGATCGAGTACAATTTCTCTCGCATTTTTGAGAAATTGACCAGGTTCGATGTGTTTGGAATTTATTACCGCACCGGTCAGTATACGGCTTTCAAAAGCCGTATCTATCTCGCGCCATCTGAGTCCTGTCTCACTCGCACTGTATCCAGCACCCACATGCACGAAACGTTGACGTATCGAGTCTTTCAAACCTTCGAGTCGCGCGATACAAGCGACCAACGACTGTTTGAGACCGATCGATGACTGATCGATCGATAATCGTGGCCGTTTAATTCGGCTTTGTTCTTCCAACGATTCGATCAACTCGTCGCATCGTTGCTCCCACGCGGCAAAGTCTTCTCTCGAATTTAACAGGGTGGATTGCTTCAACAACTCTTGTTCCATGTTATTGCACGATCTTCTTGCTAACGCCATTTGTTACACTCACGACTTCCAGTTCTCGACTATTGAGCGCATCCTCCAGATTCGTCATTTTATATTCTACTAATGATGCATTGTTTGCTTATCATATCTAATTTCATCTCAGCAGCCGTACATCGGCGCTATTTGCAAAATTTGCAGTTTTGCACGTGTTCGATGAAATCATTGCGAGACACGTACGTTCACGAAAACGCGCCATTGACTTTCGGTGGTTTGATCTGTATCAATGCATTAGCCGTACATCGGCGCTATTTGCAGTTTTGCACGTGTTCGATGAAATCGTCGCGAGACATGTCGCGACATGTTCTTCAAAACAATAACGCTCCATTGACTTATGCAAAATTGCAAAATTTGCAGTTTTGCACGTGTTTGATAAAATCATTGCAAGACATGTCGTGACATGTTCTTCAAAACAATAACGCTCCATTGACTTATGCGAAATTGCAAAATTTGCAGTTTTGCACGTGTTCGATGAAATCATCGCAAGACACGTATGCTTTTGAAAAGAAATCATATTTGATGCCCGATGAGGTGATCTCATCACGAATGTTCTTGACAAAGATATCACATTTAACGTATATGTGGATTGTGGTGGTGGTCACCATGCAGCCGTACATTGGCGCTATTTTTGCAAGATTTGCAGTTTTGGGTATGTATAAATGGTCTACGAAGATTCTAGAACGCAGTCAAGAGTTTGATACGGTTCGAGTACGTCGCAAACAGCTTCCAGATACGATGAACACTCCCGGTGCGAACTACTACGTTCCGATCCCGGATGAAGCGTGCGAGAAACAGCACAATGAGTAAGTACCGCTAATTTTTGTATATACTTGTGCAAAAAACTTTTATAAACGTAATTGTATTTTTCCAGTTTTGGTAAACCTCGCTACACGCCACGTATTTTGGAAAGGAGATTTGCCTTGACATCGACAGCATATAAATTTTTGGATGTTGGAATCAACGCGGGACCTATGTCCTCTGTGGATATACTTATTAGTGATAACCGAGGCAATCGGATAATTCTGCCACATGCAACGTGGGTGACATTCATCAAAAAACCTGCAGATATACAGCGACTCGTGCAGTCATCGGCACCATCATCGTTAACGTTTCGAGATCTGAAGCTTGTTAAAATACGTGACGCAGATATTGTAAAATTGACGTCGTGCGGCACCAGCTTGTACATGAAACCGTCAACCGTACTCTTCCTGTTCGAACTAGAACATTGCGTCGAGAATGTGTATTTTCAACTATGTCAAAATGTTCATGGCGTAAGTGAAAAATTCAAACAATTTGTAACAATTTTACGGCGAAAATATATTATTGACAAATGTGATGCGACCAATATCTTGCGTGAAGTTTATGATAAAAATTCGATTATTGATTGTGAACTGTTGGCGTATATGCTGCTGATTATGTTGTGTATAATGCGCTACATGATAAATAAATACATATAATATGGTTAAAAAGTTTTAATTATTTTTCCTTCTGTTTATCGTTCTCTTGTCCACCGTCAACGGTTTAGAATTATAACTCTTGATAAGAATGCGCGTGTCGGAGTCGGGCGCGCGAACGGGAGCCGGGAGCCGGGCGCGCGAACGAGAAAACGCGCGCGACCGGGGGTCGGGGGAAACATTTACGAGGGAGAGATAACGCGAGCGGGAGCGTGTGACGTCACGCGGACCGGCGCGGCGAAAACGCGGTCGTCCCGCGGCGCCGGAAAACGCGGACCCCCTCGCCCCCGGCGCCGAAAAACGCGGATCCCCTCGCTCCGCGGCGCCGGAAAACGCGGTTTCCCCTCGCCCCGCGGCGTCCGAAAAACGCGATTTCCCCCCCTCCCCGCGGCGCTCGAAAAACGCGGTTCCCCCCGCTTGCGGTCTTTCCCCCCCGCCCGCGGTTCCTTCCCCCCGCCGGCGGTTCCCCCCGCCTGCGGTTTCCCCCGCCCGCGGTTCCCCCCGCCCGCGGTTCCCCCCGCCCCTCACCCCCCCTCAGATCCCCGGCCTAGAACAAACGTAGTTTACCTACTTACGTATTACTTAAAAAATTGATAATTTGTCAGAGAAAAATTTCTAGTTACGTGAAAATTAGTATTTAGGCGAAAATGAGAGAATTAATTTCTTTTGCAAATTGGTAATTAATAAAAATAAATTTTTTATTATTAGGATAATTAATAGTTTGTCAAAAATAAAGTACTACTTATTTAAAAATTAATAATTAGTGAAAAATAATTACCCAATAATTTTTTCAATAATAAATAACATGATTAGTTTTAAATAAATTGATGAGAAGTCAGAGAACAGTAGAGTCAGACGCAGATCATTGTGCGTGAAATTAATAGTGGATTTATTAATCCTCTTCAATACATTATTCCGAGAAAAATCCGGACGTTTCGGTTCTGTTTCGAACCATCTTCAGCAGTAACGAAAAAATTCTGTCACACGCCTTTCACGCCAGGAGCGAGTTAACCGATTAGGATGTCAGAACTCTGGACCATTTGATCCAAATCTGTGAATAATTACAATTAGTTCTAAAAAGTATGTCAAATCTTTTAACACTCACCAAATAGCCTGAAAGACGTGGAACAATACGTTGTGTGTAACATGGATAATATGCAAGGAAACCAAACTGTTCCTGTCGCCGCGACAAGCAACGGTGAAATGACAATTTACAAAGTTTGTTATAGGTCAAGCCGACGGCTGGTTTGTACGCAGAGTGTCAAGTGAGTAAGCTAAACCAAGATACTTCGTAAACCAATAGCATGATTCGATGACGTCATCTTCGTGAACATATATTACAATTTATTGAGGACTTCCATATATGCGTGATGCAAGAACTCTGTGTCAATTTGTGAGTTGATTCCATTCTTTTGAAGTCTAATTATATGAGTCATTTCGGAGATTAATCTTCTGGACAAATATCTCTCGTTGTCTAAAATTTGGATATTCTCCCAATCAAACTCGTGACCAAAATTTAATCTTATGATCTGTAATAACCGATTGTGTCGATGTATTTCTGTGAATGTGGTTGCGGTGTTCTGACATTCTGGTTTTTATTTTTCTCATCGTTTGGCCCACGTATGACGCGTCACAATTTTTACAACAAATCTTGTATACCACGTTTTTTCTAGATTGAATTGGGAGGATATCCTTTTGTACTCTAATTAATCTGTTAAGTTTGTTAAGCCTATAAAATGACAAGTTCACATTTATGTCCCCGACAACCCTTTTGAATTTCTCCGAAATGCCCGGGACATATTGGACTGTGAGCCACATACGTGGCTCCTCTTCCTGCGTATGTAAAGGCTCATTTTGTTTGCGAGTGCGATTGTTGAGTAACGATTTTGTTGGATTGTCACCGCAAAATGACCTTTAAGCTTGGCGCGCTTCACGCCATTATTATTATAGAGGCAACAGCGACCGTGCATGCGTTAGCATTTTTTTTTGTTTTTCTTTATCCCCGTTCGCACCACACATCGGTCGCGCAGTCAGTCCGCAGCAGCACGTCGTTGTACAAGCATTCATGTTCGACAAAGTCTAAGTACTACTTTCAAGTTTTGTGCTGTCTGAAATATATTCCAGTATATCCTTTTAATTGCTCGGTTTTATTCACGAGGTTCCCGAAACCACACGATCCTGCTAAATAATCAACAGATTTTATTCTCGTGTTAATTGTATTAAATATGAAAAACAGCGGGTAATCATTCTCCAAAAGAATATTTATTATAAATTTCATGTTCTTTGAATGGTATTTTGGATGGGAGAGTAAAAAGGCCCTGTCCACCATACCCATAATCGTGCCTCTTTTAAGTAAATTACTTATGTCTCTTGATTTTGAAAGTTATTAATTGGATTAATATAAATAATTTATATATCTATGTGTATATAAATTTTTCTTGTAAAAAAACTTGGCACTGCTAGACCTCGAAATTTAATAAAGTACTACAATTTTTGAATAAAAAAACAATAAACATAATTTAGGGAAGAATGAGACGGGAGTAAAGGCAGCATCAAGTTTTTTTTATAAAAAAAATTATTTTATTTTAATTAAATATTTTTGTTCTGTACTGTTATCTCTTTAATTCTTTGATTAAAATAATTCTTTGTAATATTATAATTTTATTAAGAAGAATTGAAGCTATTACCACTTGGGATGGAATAGGAAGACCCTTGAATGGGAACACAGGATACGTACCACTTACGTTTTATTTTTTTACAGTAGTTGTACAACAATTATTTTTCAAAGCAATATATATATATATATATATATATATATATTATATTGCTTTGAAAAATAATTGTTTTATATATATATATATATATATATATATAGGGGAGACATATAGAGGAATGACCCCTATTATGAGATAGGATTCTAATATGAGATGGCGGGTTTTTTACATGGTGGGATCAAAAGATGGGGCCCATATAAGGCCTTTTAGCTTAAAATATCTCATATTAAGATCCTGTCTCATAATAGGGGTCTTTCCTATTAATATATATATATATGTTTTTTTATAAAAAGTCAAAAGTGAAGCGTGGCATCGGTCTCAACAGCTTCTAAATAATAAAAATTCACAATTCTGATCATGAAAAATAATAGGATACAATTTATTAATTATTTTTTAATAGAAAAATGAAAACGTTTATTAATTAAAATCGATGGCGAAAAATAATTACAAGAAAAGCGCACGCACTTGTATGCCCTATGCTCACACGAAATGCACTTTTTGTCGGCTCTATTCTGTCATCTCTGAGCACACGCAGCACATATCCGACCACTGCTGCTTTTTTGACTTTGATTTTCGCCCGAAGCCTCCATGATATGACTTGGTGACGATTTTAAGTTTGAACGCTCATGAAATCTTAGAAATCAACAAAAATAAAAAAATTTCACTATTAATAATATAAAATAACATTTAAAATATTTAAAATTTTCGACGCGCAAAAAATTTTACTTTTGATCTCCGAAAACACGTTTGCCTTAATAAAAATCACAACAAGGCATATAATCTCACTAAACTTAACACCATAAGTAGTGTGTTTACAATATTAATGGCGAGTTCACACAACATACAGATTTCGAGATAATTGTAGTGACGACTCCGCCCCGGTTTCCCTTATTTCCGCAAAAACGTTGCGATAGTATTTCAATTAGTTATCTCAGGCTGAGTAGCGTATTTTCATAAACAGAAAATTTTTTTTAGTTTTGTATAGGCGAAAGTAAAATAAATCAGTGATATATTATAAATGTTATATTTATAAATCTGGTCATTATATCATGATATTAATCGTTTCTTTAAAATCTTTACTTTAAACGTAATAACTAGTGATGTATTCGAGCGAGGCGAGACGAGAAAACACCGATACTTACTGAGATTTATCTCAAGGTTAAAGCTCTCAGAGAAAAATAAAGTATAAAAAACAAGGCCAATAAAAGCCAATACTCAACGCTGACATTCAGTTAGTCGGGCAACAGTTATAAAAATTGAAAATTAATACAAAAATATAGCAAACGTTTCGGTCCCTTGGTTTGGATCTTCCTCAGTGCAATAAAAAATGATAATCAAGGCATTCTAACGTGCAGTGGCCAAATGGTCGTAGGATAAAAAATGCAGTCAATTAAATATGCTCTAACTTTGCAACATGATTGTACAAGTAAGGATGTCGTTCATCGATGTGACTGTTGTCTTAAATCAAAAAAATAACAATTTGAAAGGAGAAAAATTGATTTAGTCATACCTTAAAAAATTACACAAGTTACATGACAGTTAAATCGATAAAATTTAAGACACCATCACTCAAGCGCAATTATTTGGCAGAAGACGTTACTTTATGGAGATAGCAAAATTTCGGCAAAGTAATTTCTTAATGCGCAAGAAAAAATTCAATCTATCACATGCCATCAAACATAAATGTTATATACGATGACGCTGAAGGATGGAATCGCTATCAACGATGGAAAAGTAATAAAAATTCAAGTAATAAAAATTTGTTTTCACCAAGAATCATCGATAAAAAGCTAGAATATAACAGACAGAATATGAAAAACGGCTATCGCAAAAAGACGCATATATTATCAACGAGTTAATAATTAACAAAAAATTGCGTGTGCATAATCATATAACAAAGGTATAATAAGGCTCTGAACAAAGAATAAATAACGTAAATAGGTCTATGAGAGCCGACGCAAGATCCAATGTGCGGAGACATTATATTTAGAGATACTTATTGTTAGTCAATACATTAAAACATTAAAAAGTAATTAATCAAGTGATAGAGACAGTAGAGAGAGACAAAACACGTCCTATACGTTTTAATTATTGCCATTTCTATTAAAAGATCGAAATCTCAATAGATATCGTATACCCAATTCTATAATATTTTTGCAATGCGGACATTGGCGGACATATTACTTTTTTACAAATCACATTTTTTTGTGCACAAATAGTGTAATAACTCGTAGAATCTTGTCGTTAAAGCAAGACATTCATAGAATTTCATTTTCCGATAGTTCAACAGTATGTTATCTGTACGAAAACCTATACTGGTTTATTTTCGAAGAGTATACCCTTATAGAAAAATACACTCAACCATTTAAATGATGGTTAACCTTCTATTGGCGGTCCGAAATTACACCCAACTTTAAGGGTTTTTCTATGGGTTGAGTGTATTTTTCTATAAGGGTAATTTTAAATTCGCAAGAAATATCAACAATAGTAGGAAAGGTAATTAAGGACAATTTAGCTTACAATTAGTAAAGAATGTAATATGAAAGCATAGGGGGGAGACCGGGGCAAACTTGACACTAGGCTTTTTGCCAATTTAAATTTATCGTAGAAACTTGCCTTTCCTACTGTAAATGCGTCTTTATATGCCAGTATTATTAACGGAAGTTGGTGACATTTTGAGTTATGGTGTAATTTTTAGCGCGACATAAGCGTTTTTGATGGTGAAAAGTAATTTTTCTGATCTCTCGAAAATTTCTACTTCTTTGTCGAGCATTACTCTTGCGCATCTACTGGTAAGTGATTTTGATGGAAAATTCGATGCTCTATACGAATCCGATAGTTTTTGCACATTTTCAAAATTTTTGTTTTTGGAGTGACAAAAGTGACAAAAGTGCAACACTACGCCATTTCATCGGCTCCCAATAACAAACGATGCTTTGTCATGCAGCCATATGGTCCATGACAAATGTGTGCGCATGTCCGATCGCGAATTTACTTGCATAAATTGTTTTTCAGACATGAGTTTAGATGAAAATAATTGAAAGTTCAACAATTATTGTTCTCATTATTTCTTCGCGTCACTTTTCCTTTCTTAGGGGCAAAACTAAGCGACGTACGTACAGCAAAACTTCCTTAAGCAATTTTGTACCTGAAGAAACACTCTTTAAATGTGTACCATCAAATTTGCTTGAAAATTTTTATTAATTGTTGAAAATTGCCTTTGAAAAAATTGTATCAAGTTTGCCTCGGTCTTCCATACATATTTTTTTGCTGTGTATTAATAACGTAAGACATCTCTTGCGAAATTTTGAAACCTCGTTAAAACAATGAATTGCCATGCTACTTTTTATATCACAGTTCTGACTGAAATAAAACAAAAAATCGTCCAAAGCAGCGTAGTTTAATAGCTTCCCCTGCTCACTGACAGAATGCATTATTGTCACGTAACAGTCTCAATATCGTAGAGTGCGGAATTAGGAACAAGGGTGATATTAGGCACATTTCCCCTAATAAAGTAGTTAAAACACACTATGGCCGGTATTTATAGTCAGATCTTATATATAAGATCGTCTTAAGTTTATCTTTAGATACTGTACAACTCGTTTCATTCTACGAAATATCTAAAGATGGCTCAAAATCTAGTGTATATATATATATATATATATATATATATATATATATATATAATAGGCAATAAAAACAGGAAATAACCAAAAAATCGTTAATTACAACCTAAAAAATTCGAATGCTATGATTGGTTGGCAACAGGCAATAGGCACAGAATTTCCAACGTGACGGAAACTCTGTGTCTATTGCCTGTGTCACGGTTTATTCTGCATTTATATATGATTTCTGGTTTCTATTCCCTGTTCCTATTGCCTGTTGCCTAGAATTGTGCAAGAGGCTTTATTGATGGCAAAAATAGGTCCAATGTACGACATACCGGTTTCTAGAAATGTTTTTTATGAAATTAAAATGTTGAAATGCCCACTTGATAAACGTTTATAAAAAAACGTTTTTTTCTATATCTAGTAAAAAAAGACACTTTTTTAGCTGTTTCTTTATATATCGTGTCCGTATAAAGCCGCTCTCTCTCAAGGCAATCACCATCCTAGTACAGTACCGCGTCCGTGTTGCTTGACTTCGATGATTCAGTGGACAGTGACGATCTTCTGACTCTAATGTTTCCTTTAATAACTGTACTTATTTATAACAGGTACATCTTTAAAGTATTCAAAAATCTTGTAATGATATCTTCTTGATAGCTATAACACTGCATGAAATAGTTATCTTAAAACTATAATCACACGCAACTACATCCACTTATACCATTTTACCATTTCAATCATAAATATATTTCTACAAAATTAAAAAAAATAAAAAATAAAAGTGTACTACAATAAACTGTAAAATATAATTGCCAGAATCTATTAAATTTTACATGAATTTAAGAAGTACTACAAAATCCTACATGAAAATGCTAGAATTGGAACACTTTTGTAAATTTTTGTATTTTTTTAGTAGATCTTGATCTATAAATTTTTCGGTAAAACTACACCAAACTACAACTAATACTGATATTCTACACATTTTTATATTTATTTAAGTACAGTAGACTACAAGGAAATACTATAATTAAAACACTCTCTAATGAGAAAATTTACCCGACATAAAAAAATTATATTTATTTTGAAATTTTATTACTACTTTTTAACTAAATTTGTTTCTTAAGATGCAACCTATGATTATAAATAATTTCTCGTACTTGAAAAACACTTACCTTGATGGGATTCGAACTCGAGACCTCGGGACCTCCTGGATCGTGAGCCAACCGTCCTAAGCTCGTATCAGACTAAAGATTGGGATTGAGATTGGATTGAAGTTTGACCAATCAAAGCAAAATATACTAAATTTGAGATCAGTTTCTCTATTGTGATTGATTAAATGTATTTTGTAAATTCAAAAATCTAAGTGGTTTATATCCTTTTCACAAAATTATATTATCTAACTTAACTCAAGTGACATGTATTTAAAAAAAAAGGATGTGAAATCTTTAATTTTTTTCTAACGTAAGTGGCTTCTTAATTCTCTTTAACAAATTTTTAATATTACAAAAAATCATTTTAATTACAAAGAATTAAAGAAGTAACGGTACAAAATAAAAATATTTAATTAAAACAAAATAAATAAATTTTTCTTGTAAAAAAACTTGGCGCTGCTAGACTTTGAAATTTAAACATTAGTACTAAGATTTTTGATTGAATAAAAAACAATAAACATAATTTAGGGAAAAATGCGACAGGTGTAAAAAAGCAGCGCCAAGTTTTTTTACAAGAAAAATTTATTTATTTTGTTTTAATTAAATATTTTTATTTTGTACCGTTACTTCTTTAATTCTTTGTAATTAAAATGATTCTTTGTAATATTAAAAATTTGTTGAAGAGAATTAAGAAGCTATTATCACTTGGGTTTAGAATAGGAAGACCCTTGAATAGAAATACGAAGATATCACTTGGGTTTTATTTCTTTAAAGTAGTTGCATAACAAATATCTTTCAAAACAATATACATATTCTTTTTACAATTGGCGCAATTTAATTTAAAAATTTTCACATCTTTTTTTGAAATACATGTCACTTGAGTTAAGTTAGGTAATATAATTTTGTGAAGAAGAAAATAAAGATTTCACATCTTTTTTTTGAAATACATGTCACTTGAGTTAAGTTAGGTAATATAATTTTGTGAAAAAGATATAAACCACTTAGATTTTTGAATTTACAAAATACATTGCGTGTACTAGGCACTCTTTTTTACCTTTTTTGAAAAAGGTAATTTTGTACTGATATCACCTTTTTTGTAGTGTTAAGCAAGAATCTGCAAAACATTTTTATTTTTTATTTTTTAATTATTCACAAAATTAGCAATAACAACAAATACATAAAAATTAATAATATTTAAGTAAAAGTAAATTATACATTTCTCACAAAAATTGAAGGAACACTTTTATCTTTAAAAATAAGCAAATTTCGAGCAGCTGTAACTTTGTTAAAAATGAATAAATTTTAAATTTCAAGCTTAAAACCTCTACTTTCGAAAGGTTACTATTATTCGTCCAATTTTTATTATGTCTAGACACATTTTAATTCAACGAATTTTTATTATGTCACGACATAATTTTAATTCTGCCGCTAGGAAATTTTTAAGTCGATTCTTATGAATCAAGCTTGAATTCGATGAGTAGGTGTCCCAGGTTGCCGATAACGAGGTCCACATAGTGCGCTCCATAGTTTTCGGTGTCCAGGTGTATTAATACCTTGAATTCAATGTCCACGTGTTCCAGGTTGCCGATGACGGGTTCCAGATAGTGCGCGCTCCATAGTTTTCTGTGTCCAGGTGTAATAATACGTTGAATTCGATGTCTAGGTGTCCCACGTTGCCGATGACGAGTTCCACATAGTGCGCTCCGTAGTTTTTGGTGTCTACGTGTACATACCTCGAATTCGATATCTACGTGTCCTGCATTCGGATTTAAAGTTATTAATACACTTAGACACCAAAAACTACGAAGCGCATTATGTGAACCTCGTCATCGGCAACCTGGGACACGTAGACATCGAATTCGAGGTATTATTACACGTAGACACCGAAAACTACGGAGCGCACTATGTGAACCTCGTCATTGGCAACCTGAGACACCTTGACATCGAATTCAACGTACGATTACACTTGGACACCGAAAACTATGAAGCGCACTATCTAGATCCCGTCATCGGCAACTTGAGACACGTGGACATCGAATTCAAGGTATTAATACACGTAGACACCGAAAACTACGGAGCGCACTATGTGGACCTCGTCATCGGCAACCTGGGACACCTAGACATCGAATTCAACGTACAATTACACCTGGACACCGAAAACTATGAAGCGCACTATCTGGATCCCGTCATCGGCAACCTGGGACACGTGGACATCGAATTCAAGGTATTAATACATGTAGACACCGAAAACTACGGAGCACACTATGTGGACCTCGTCATCGGCAACCTGGAACACGTAGACATCGAATTCAACGTATTATTACACCTGGACACCGAAAACTATGAAGCGCACTATCTGGACCTCGACATCGGCAACCTGGGATACCTAGACATCGAATTCAAGCTTGATTAATAAGAATCGACTTAAAAATTCCCTAGCGGCACTTTTTGCCAAGCGTAGAGAACTTTCTTTTCCGGCAGCGGTGGTAATACGATGTAAGGATACGAAATCTCTCTAGATATACATGAAGCAATTGACTCAATATATATAATACCTAATTTACCTAAATAGAAATCTTCCTCCTGACCGATAAGTCTATCTGACGTATAATTTATCTACTAGATCGTTCGAAATACGCGCGCGATATCGAAACTGGCGATACCTGCGCCGCCAGTGTCGAAAAAGTGAAAGTAACGTTTCTGATTATGACGTCATCATATAAAACGTCGGCGTTAGGACGAGTATCTTAAAAATACATTTTCAGATTTGGACTTTGCGTCGCAATATCTCCGCTCGTAGGGCACGTAGCGGAAAATTATATAGGAGATACCCCCCTTATTTTGACCCCAACTATCGATCAAGCCTACTTAGAACTTGATCCGTTCACTCGTTATCGAGATCTCAACATCTCGGGTACTTGCAACCCGTCGCGTCGCGTAAAAGAGTCACGATGCGGTCTCGCTCTGCGTGTACTTGGCGCGAGACGCTACAGTGTCTCTTGATATATAATAATATGTGATATGTGTAATGCGCGTCGCTCGAGAGCACACGTATACTTCAGAGCTCATCGGAGACTGGCTGGGGAGAACTGTCGATCGCGTCGGCACACAGGGCCTCGTAACTCTCTCAACACGGCACAAGTAGGTAAGATATGGGCATTCTACCCCAACCCTAGGGATCTGAGAGGGGGTGAGGGGCGGGGGAAACCGCGGGAAGGGGAAGAGGGAAAACCGCGTTTTTCGGGCGCCGCGGGGAGGGGTAAAGGGGGACCGCGTTTTTCGGGCGACGCGGAGTAGGAGAGAGGGGAACCGCGTTTTTCGAGCGCCGCGAGGAGGGGAGGGAGGGAACCGCGTTTTCCGGCGCCGCGGGGCAAGAGGGAACCGCGTTTTCCGGCGCTGCGGGGCGAGGGGGTCCGCGTTTTCCGGCGTCGCGGGGGGAGGGGACCCGCGTTTTCGCCGCGTTGCGCCGGGGAGTTCGCGTGCAACGGCCGCGCCGGTCTGTTTGACGTCACACGCTCCCGCTCGCGTTATCTCTCCCTCGTAGATGTTTTCCCCGCCACCCGTTCGCGCGCGTCTTCTCGTTCGCGCGGTCTCTCTCTCCCCCGTTCGCGCGTTCTCGTTCGCTCCCGGCCCCCGTTCGCGCGCGTCTTCTCATTCGCGCGGTCTCTCTCCCCCGTTTGCGCGTTCTTGCTCGCTCCCGGCCCCCGTTCGCGCGGTCTCTCTCCCCCGTTTGCGCGGTTTTTCTCGCTCCAACTCGGGTGATCTAATTCATTTTCCATTATATTTAAACTTATTTAATGTATAAATAATATTATATCTAAAGCTTTTTTAAGCTTTTTTAAACTTATTTAAATTATAATGTTTTATATGAATCGTATATAATCTTTTATACTATTTTTATAAAATTATTTGCCCTATTTAAGCATCACTATTACTAGCTTATCTAAAGGTAATGGAATCGGCGAAATAACGGAAAACAGATACAGATTTTAAACATTATTTGTTTTATATTTTAAATTTTGAAGTTATACATTTCTTCAAATAATGTATTCAAAGTATTTTAAAAATAATTTTACCAAATTTCCGGCTCGTAGATACGCATTCCGAACAAAATTTGTAAGTCGAATATGTCTTCCTCGCCACTCTGCTCCCATATTTGATCGTTGACTTCACGATCAATCGATCTGAAATAGCGAGTCCACCTTAGATGCTCCAAATTCAAGAAGCCATCGATTCTCACTTTATCACGAGGTATCGGTCGCTGAAATCAGATTACATAAAATAAAAAAATGTAAAAAATATAAAAATATGAAGTATACATACTCGGCCGCGAAAAATTCAAATTCTCACCGCGCCCACGTCTGTAACGCGCACATCAACGATGGGTATGTTATCAACCCATATTATCTGTAAAAGTTATATACTAGTTAATATTTACAAATTTACACTTTAATCGCGAATTGTTATACACACCCCAGTCGCCGAATAAGATATTCGAATCACATCTTTAATATAAGCCATTATATAGCAGTTATGTAACAAAATGTATTGTTACGTCAGGACCCCGGAATTTAGGTATATTTGGTTCGAGGGATAGCGAAGGAAAGGCTATCCAAGGGAGAGGGGTATGGGAAGACGTAACGCGAGCTTATGGTATCTCAGAGTCACGCTAGAAGGGCGCGTGCCTCGAGTCGAATGCACTTTTTAGGGAAACTTCAGTCGTGGGTCAACGTCCAGAAGGGACCCTATTACGCCTATTGAAAGTTTCGTGCATTCGCGGTCCTTATTTCGGTCAAGGATATCATCCTTATTACCGGGGATCGGACCTTGCGCGATTTTCGGAAGATAGTGAGAGGTGAGGTCTTACTTAGAGTGAATAAACATTGAATATAATTTTACCAATTAGTAAGAACATTTATTACGAAGAAAAGAATAAATAACATTATAAAATAAAAGTTATTGGTATTTTTAAACATTTATTACAAAGAAAGGATAAATAACATTACAAATAAAAGTTATTAATATTTATAAACATTTATTACAAAGAAAAGGGTAAAATAACATTACAAATAAAAGTTATTAATATATATGAAGTATACGGAAGTGTGGTGTGTGTGTGTGTGTTCTCAATCAAGGGTGATCATCTCGACCTCTTGCTCGTAATCAAGAGTCGAGGCGGTGGAAGAGGTCGGGGACGGACTTCGGGAAGAGGAGGGGGAACCAGGGGGTTCTAGTAAGGCGGCGGGATCGGGGACGACGGGGACCCTCCGAAATGGGGGCACCCAACAGATAGGACGAGTGTGTGGGGGAAAAGGACGAGTAGGTATAGTGTAATCGGGCGAACAGGTGTGTCAACGAGGTGAGCAGTTCGTGAGGTGGAAGGTTCCGTGGTAAATCTTGGTAGAGGGGGTGCAGTGGGGAATCGCGAAGAACCTGGGACGACTGCTTCCTGGGAGAAAGCAAGCTCCCTTCGCGCCCGTTTGTTTCGACGATTCCTCAGGTGTTTTCCTGCGATACGCGACTTCTTCGAGGTGGGGCTATCCGACTCCACTATAAATTAGTGGATTGTTAACGTTAAGCTGACAAATTGCGGGGAAGTCACCTCGGGTTTTTGGGATTAGAGAGAGAGAAAAGATTATTCCGAATCTGCCGACGAGTCGGCCAATCCAGGAATAAGACAGATTATTCCGAATCTGCCGACGAGTTGGCTAATCCAGGAATAATAGAATGAAAAACAGATTATTCCGAATCTGCCGACGAGTCGGCCAATCCAGGAATAAGACAGAATATTCCGAATCTGCCAATAAATCGGCTAATCCAGGAATAATAGAAGAGGATATACCCGAGAGACTTTCCGCGAGAATATATAAAAGGGGGGGGGAACCGAAAAACCGTGGGTCAAATGTTATAATTTTCTTGTGTTACTAAGACTTGACTATTGTTTTAATGGAAAATTAACATGCAACAGGTACGTTATCGTTTCGTAACATTTTCATGTGTTATAATTGTGTCAACGTGATTACTTAACACCTTATGTATATCATTTAGAACTGAAGTTAAGGTAAATCTTTAAATAATCGTAAACCTTGACACTCACAATCGATCAAATTGACTAAGTTTAAATGTTTCTATTATGTATAATTTAAGTAAAATCCGTAGAATAATTAATTTTATGTGTTAAAGGTTAAAAGAACATGTATATAAATGTAAAGTATAATGTCAATTAATTAATATTTCTAATTTGTCAATAAGACGATGAATGAGTTATTTTAACTTAAAATTTAGAGTGGACTTTAAGGTGAATAAATGGCTGAATCTTACTATTGTTGGAATATATATATATATATATGTAATATATATATATATAATATATATATATATATATATATATATATATATATATTCGTCACCGGCTGGTAGTGGCCCGCAGATCTCAGGGAAGCTCGGTGGTCTCGGCTGGTGGCACTTAACGCGCACTGATTTTATTCGCGAGACTTAGCCGAATGGATGAAATAGATCAAAACTTCAGATGTCAGTTTATGACGGATCGGAACAGAAGACCAGATCGGAATAGAAGACTAGAGAGAGGCTAAGTGCGTAAAGTCGCGGTTTATATACAGAATTTAGGGGGCGGGATTGATTTTTAGTATGATTCGATTGGTGGAGTTCTCTTCCGATCGTGACGTATTTTTTGGTTTTCCTCCTATCTTTTGCCGAGCTTCCCCAAAAATCATCGTTGCTCATGAGCATTTTCTAATTAGCGGCCGTTCATTGGTGAGTTCGTTATCACCATGCCCTTTGACAGTCCCTTCCAGAGGCTTAATTTTATCAATCGCCGCGAGGCGTGGGTCTTAGGTCAAATTTGCGTTTCACGGAAAAGCGTGAGATCAGCCCTCCCGTGACCCGAGAGGTCACCTAGATCCTTATGGTGTTACTAATTTATTGCGCCCTATCTCCCGAAATTTCAAGATAATTGAAATTTCGTGGTTCATTTCGTGGAAATTAGATGGAATGCGACAAACAAGTCTATAATTTGTCTATTTTATTAGGCTCGAGTCTTCTGGAAGAGGTTTCGTCATTTCTTATTTAATGAGCGATGACAGTTGGAGTGCATCCGCTTCGCCAATTGATAACCGCTATTTTATGGTTTCCGTATGTTTCGTCTGATGAAATGAATGATTCCACGAAAGAAAGAAATCGTGGAGTCGACAGGACGTAACAGTATATAATAAGCCGTATGTTTGCAAAGAGAGACTGTGCTCTGACTCGAGGCAGAGCTCAATTTATAGGGCATCTAAAAATGAAGAGAGAGGGCTGTACGTGATTTATCAAAAACTAGCTATCATGAAACAATAACCTTCTACTTACCGTTGCATCTTGCAATCGCGGGTGGATACTCTGAACCGCTATCGAACAAAATGAGAAGCGAGGATGCGCGCGATTTATCTGCGGCGTATTATGTTACGCGAAAATAATCCTCGCGAGAAAAAGAAACAGCTATTGAACCGCTATGAAACAGATATCAAGCAGCTATTAAACCGCTATGAAACTGCTAAAAACAGCTAAAAACAGCTATTGAACAGCTATCAAACAGCTATTGAACCGCTATGAAACAGCTATCAAAGTAGTTGTTATAGGGGAGTTCTGACTCGGGGGCGCCGAGGGGGGGTGAGGGAGGGGGGGTTATTGAATTACGCGGGGGGTGAGGGGGAGAGGTGAGGGGGCGGGGTATTGGGTTACACAAGGATATCGGATTACGAGGGGGTGAGGGGGGTATCGGATATCAAGGATATTGGATTACGAGGGGGTGAGGGGGAGAGGGGTGACCTTGACATACCCCCGGGGTGATTCACCGGTGGTGACTCACCGGGGATGACTCACCCGCGCCGCGGGTCCGTTCCGCGGGTCAGTGCCGCCGCCGCCGCGAGTCCGCGGGTCCGCGGGTCCGCGCGGGAGGGGTCCGCGAGTCCGCGTTCGCGTACACGGTTCGCGTAGGCAATCAGCGCCTCATCCGCGAGAAGAAATCGGTGCTCCGAGGGGAAAGCGGGTCGAGGGGGACTCGAGGGCGAGCGGGCAGGGGGAGGGGGTTTGTCAGGGCGGTCAGCGCGTCGGGACACCCCTTACGAAAAAGTAGTACTGGCAATCAGTACTCAGTACTGAGTGATCAGTACTCGTAGTATTGAGAGTATCAGTATGTTAATACTCATGAATAATGCAGAATGATCAGTACTGTGTCTGTCAGTGCTTACAGTACTGGCAGTACTACGAGCAATAATACTCATTAGTACTTCAAAGTATTGAAGTGGTCAGTACTTTATCAGATTAATATTCGGAGTACTATCATGATAGTACTGCCAGTACTGTAAGAATTAATAAGCACAGTACTGACCATTCTGCAATATTCATGAGTATTAACATACTAATACTGTCAATACTACGAGTACTGATCACTCACTCAGTACTGAGTACTGATCACTCACTCAGTACTGATTACTAGTACTATACTTTTTCGTAACGTATCTTGGAAATACTAAATTAATAAAATACTAAATTAACACATTAAACTATCAATATGACGTTATTTTGATATCATCTTTGTGGCGGTCAAGCCACCAGTGATACACGGCCACGCGGCAACACTAGTAAAATGGGCAGTTTGCATCGACGCCGCTAGGCGTCGCCTCGCCCAAGCATTCTCTCGAGTTCAAGATTCTGCACCGACTTGTATAAGAGGAGACCCCCTACAAGACCAAATCAGATATTTTCGAGCGCTAGTCGCCTAAGGCAAGAGTTCATAAACTCTAAGCCTATATACAATCTTGACTTTTTGTTTTACTTGGATAGTACTGCGCAAGTTACTGCGCAAGTACTGCGCCTGTGCCAAACGTTAATATCCCACGAGTATTCAATAACTACTAAAAGAGTACAGGAGAAAGTACTGGAGGGAGTATTGGGGGGAATACTGGGGGAGTACTGGAGAAAGTACTGGAGGGAGTATTAGGGGGAGTACTGGGGGAGTATTGAAGAAAGTACTGGAGGGAGTACTGAATGAGTATTGGATAAGTACTGGATGAGTACTGGGAAGACGTACTGACAAAGTCAGTATGGTCGAATTTAGTAGTACTTTGAGTACTTATGTTTTCAGTACTTTCACCAATACTTTTTCCAGTATTAAAACCAGTACTACTCTTTATAAGGGACGTTCTATAAACATTTATAAACATTTAATACTTCAAATGTGAGCGGTCGAAGGGTCCGCGGGGTGGGGGAGGGTCCACGTTTTATGACAAGGAGTTCGCGTGACGTCACATAGCGCGCTCCCGCTCGCGTTGTCTTTCCCTCGCGCGCGGTCTCTCTCTCGCTCTCGCGTTATTAATTTTTAGATAAGAAAAGAAAAAAGAAAATACCTTAATCTTGACGAGGGGGGCTCCATGGCCGCGGCCCACCGTCATTTGTTTCAACGCGACCAATAAATTCGCGTGCACCTCTGCCCGCGGCCGCTCGCGTCCGACGACCGGTTGAGCTCGCCCGCGTTCGATGAATGCGCGGATGTTAGCGAGCTATTGCACGCGTCCGACGTTCACGGGGCGGTAAGCGTCCGGATGTCGAGCCCGCAGTTGGATGTCCCAGATTAGTTGCATCCGCCCGATTCCGCGTAAGATGCGCGAAAGCGGATGGCGCGGGGGTTCGGGAGCAGCAAGCCTCTCTATATCCTCTATATCTTCAAACTCGGGAGCATCGGGCCCCCCCAAAATTTCACTGTCTTCTATGTTTTTAGATACACGAGGTTCGCGCGGAGACATAACAAGAAATTTAGTTTAATTACAAAAAA
The DNA here is from genome assembly GCA_030770255.1 of Temnothorax ravouxi. Classification (NCBI taxonomy): domain Eukaryota; kingdom Metazoa; phylum Arthropoda; class Insecta; order Hymenoptera; family Formicidae; genus Temnothorax; species Temnothorax ravouxi. Next base: position 7,662 of record JASTWP010002646.1, on the reverse strand, counting down.
ACACGTTTATACACAAAGAACTTATAAAAAATATGTACGTGTAACACTTTGCGCGGACTCGACGAGACTGAACGCAATGACGGTTGAAGAAGTCGCCAGAAAAAAATTATTATGACGATGTATAAAACTGATAGTCGTAATACGTCTCGCGTTACAAAGGCGAGACAAAGACGAGCGCCGACGTTCATCGGAACATCGACGCCTCGCTTCTAATCTAAGTTATGATATGTGATATTTTGAATGTAAATTCATGCAGCCGATGCTCCGGCGGACGTAGCATATACGGCTCGAATAGAAATGCGCGCGAGAAAAATATAGTAAGATTTATACTTAAAAAACAATCCATCTACGCAGTACGTGAAAAGACAAAGGAAGAAATGACGTCATCGGGACGATGATCGACCCGATAACGCGTCGAACCTGTCGGAACATGTTCGTTGTAAACAATATTTTTCTAGGAAAAGGGGGTGTTATCGCGTAGACTAAACAAATTCGCGCTATTTTTACGACGTAGTACGCGAGACAAAGAAAAAAATCTTTCAAAAAGTTAGTTGGAGTGAGAGAGAAAGCAAAGGGTATATAATGAGGGATGAAGCGCGTCGAGCCGCAGTAGCCAGATTTTTTTAGAGTGATACATCGATCGAAGAGCATCGCGGTTTCTTCGTTATTGCACGATCGAACATTATCATGTGCGAGTGCTCTGCAAAAAAGAATCTTATATTACTCAATCGCAACAATGTTCGTCCTGCTGTCGAGGCCTTCGGACATTCGCGATTTTAGCGCCGAACAGTTACAATTTGTGCTGAAAACCGTTCTGCTGCAAATGTGCGGCGATCACATTTACTACGTGTGGGACAAGCTTCCGGAGCATATAAAGGCGGATTTGGAGGTGCAGACTTATCGTCGCTGTGACGAACATTACAACCAACCGTGGCAGCGAACGCACATCGACGGTCCCGCTCCGATGATTAAAAATTGCGCCGAATGTCAACGAAACAAACATTAGCTTTCGCGACGTAAACAATTTTTTTTTTTTACAACAGTGAGCAAGAAGAAACGGTGCTTGTCTTTGTGCTAAATAGATAAAACATGGAGCAATTGGAGCAAACCGAACGCGATCTGTTGGAGCTGTCCGACCAAGTCACTACTTTGGGTGAATATTTCACATGGGCGCTGCAATGCGTGGAATTCATCGAGCAGCTCGAGACACGCTGTAGTGCTAAACGTCAGCGGCTCTCCAACGATTCAACGATCGGGCAGAGGCAATCGTTGGTTGCCAGAATCGCGCGACTCGAGGGTGCGAAGTCGCGATTGGAAAGACAATTTATCCATAGCGGTGGCGATTACGCGAACGCCGGTAACAGTGGCAACACGCGCGCTGCAGGGCGAGAAATCAACGCCGCGTTTAAAAAGCGGATAATGACCGGTGCGGTAATTAATATAGACCATATAGAACCGCGACAGTTTTTGGAAGACGCCTGCAGCGTAGTGTGCAAGCGAGTGCGAGACATTATGAAAGAACATAACTACGTCAAAGTGAACACCTCGTTCAACGGGGAGTTTGTGGCGGGTGATAAACGTGACAATAAGAGTTTTAATACAGATAACAAAGAACTGTGTAGTACATCGCATTTGCGCAAGTGGTACGAGCGGCACGTTATCGAGCCCACATTAGCGAAACTCGAGGAGTTCCAGGAACGCGACAGTGGGTGGGCGTTGACTCGAATCCTAAATTTGACAGTGAATGTCAACAAGTACAATCCTTTGCACGCGGGATGTCACCTGGAATTGCCTAAAGACATTAAAACGAAGCATGCGGTGATCAATGTGCTGTCTATAGACAATGCATGTTTTGCGTGGTCAGTGGTAGCCGCCTTGCATCCAGCTGAAAGAAATTCGGAGCGGGAATCATCGTACCCGCATTATTCAACAATACTGAATGTACAAGACATTGAATTCCCAATGACGTTGAGGCAAATTAAAAAATTCGAACAACTCAACGATATATCCGTCAACGTCTATACCATCGAGGGAAAGAAGACGTCAAACGTTCTTTTATTACGGCTTACCGATCACACGAGTGATAAACACGTGAATCTGCTGTACGTGCAGGATCCGCGAGACAGCAATGTCGGACATTTTGCGTGGATTAAAATTCTATCCCGTCTCGTGAGCTCACAATTGAGCAAGCATCATGGTCAGAAGTACATTTGTGATCGGTAAGTACCTATACTTCTTTTAATAATATATAAAAAATATTTTATATTTTGTGTAAAAAATTTTATATAAATTGTATTTCTTTTTTGCAGATGTCTTCACTATTTTAGTTTGAGCGACAAGTTGCAGTCTCACACTGTGGACTGCCAAAAGGTAAACAACTGCGCAATTCGATTGCCGAGCGAGGACAACAAGTGGCTCAGCTTCAAGAACCACAGCAGGAAAGAGCGACTTCCCTTTGTGGTGTACGCCGATCTGGAATGTGTGCTGCAAAAGACACAACCGGATACGAAACACGCGTCGTATGCCTATCAACATCATCGAGTATGTAGTATAGCATACTACGTACAGTGCTCGTACGACGACTCATTATCAGCGTATCGATTTCGTCGCGATAACGACTGCGTCGCGTGGTTCGTCGAGAAACTCAATGGATTGGCGCATCGCGTAAAGAACATCTTGTCCAACATTGTATGCATGGTAGATCTAACGCGAGACGAGTGGGAGACATATCACAGCGCGGCAAAATGTCACATATGCGAACAACCATTCACGCCAAATGATAATCGTGTGCGCGATCATTGCCACCTAACTGGGCGTTACAGAGGTCCGGCACACTCGACGTGCAATCTGAATTATAAGGATTCTCACTTTATCCCAGTAATATTCCACAATATGTCGGGCTACGACGCGCATTTCATTATCAAGGAGATAGCTGCCGCGTTCGAAGGCAATATTGATGTACTGCCTATAACAAAGGAAAAGTACATCTAATTTACTAAACACGTGAAAGACACCGCGGAAAAATCTGATTTTTGACGCAATGATATAAAACTAAGATTTATCGACTCGTACAAATTTCTGAGCGCGAGTCTCGCAAAATTGGCATTCTTCCTAGATAATGATAAATTAAAAATTTTACGATCAAAATTTTCGGCGTTATCCGACGACGATTTCCAATTATTGACGCGAAAAGGTGTCTTTCCATACGAATACGTGGACAGTATCGAAAAGCTGGAGGATACGTGTTTACCAACGCGCGATTCATTTTACAGTTTCTTGACCGGTAACACCGTATCCGAGAGCGATTACGCGCACGCCGCGAACGTATGGCAGCGATTCTCCATTCGAACCCTGGGCGAATACAGCGATCTATATCTGAAAACCGATGTATTGTTGTTGGCCGACGTGTTTGAAAATTTCCGCGACAGCTGCGTCGCGAGTTACGGACTTGATTCAGCGTACTATTACACTTTACCAGGCTTTACGTGGGACGCCATGTTGAAACATACACGTGTCAATTTCGAACTGTTGACAAACATTGACATGGTTATGTTTATCGAACGTGGTATTCGCGGCGGCTTGAGTCAATGTTCCGGCAGATACGCGCAGGCCAACAACAAGTACATGCAGTCGTACGATTCATCGAAACCGTCGTCGTACCTAATGTACTTTGATGTCAACAACTTGTACGGCTGGGCGATGTGTAAGCCATTACCTTACGCGGAGTTTCGATGGGTCGAAGACGTTTCGAATTTCGACTTTAGCGCGATCGCTGAGGATTCGCCTACGAGTTATATTCTCGAGGTCGATCTCGAGTATCCGCAGGATAAACATGACGCGCACACTGACCTACCGTTCTGTCCGACGCGCGATAAACCGCCCGGCAAACGGCAGGACAAACTTCTCGCCACGCTGCACGATAAGAAGCGTTATGTCATCCATTATCGCAATCTGCAGCAGTGCACGCGCCATGGTCTTCACGTCACTAAAATACATCGCGTATTACAATTTGCTCAATCTGAGTGGCTCCGCGCTTACATTGAACTCAATACAAAATTTAAAACATTGGCTAAAAATGAGTTTGAAAAAAATTTATATAAATTAATGAATAACGCAGTTTTTGGAAAAACGATGGAAAATGTACGAAACCACGTCGATGTAAAATATTGACGAAATGGAACGGACGACATAACGCGGAGGCAATAATCGCGCGACCGAATTTCCACAGCAGGAGCGTATTTTCGGAAAATCTGGTAGCTATTGAACTGCGCAAACTCGATGTGAAATTCGACAAACCGATCTACGTCGGTATGTGCATCCTCGACTTGTCGAAGGTGTGTCTATACGAATTTCACCACGAGTACATGTCTCCCCTGTACCGCGACTCCGTATAAGAACATGAAACATGATATAGTCAGGTTCGACACGAGTGACTACGCGGTAGATAACGTTTACGGTATGCCTCTCGTCAATAAAAAAGTGCCGGGCCTGATGAAGGATGAAAACAACGGTGCCATTATGACCGAATTCGTTGGACTTAGGGCAAAAATGTACGCCTTGCGAGTCGATGGCAAAAAAGACTGTAAAAAAGCGAAAGGTGTCAAAAGCAACGTCATCGCGCGCACCATCACGTTCGACGACTACACGCGGTGTCTGAACAATGAGATCGAAATGACTCGACCGCAGTCGTGCATACGATCGAAAATGCACGAAGTGTACACTATTTGCGAGACGAAAATCGCTCTGAGTCCGTACGACGATAAGCGATATATCGTGCCGGATTCGACCGATACGTTGCCTTGGGGCCATTATCGCATACTTTTATATGATAAGGAACAGTGAAGATTCATGTATGTATGTATGTATGCAATGTATGTAGTAGTATATTACGACATATGTGTAACGTAATATAAGGTAGTAGTATAACATATGAATGTATGTATGTATGTAATGTAACGTATGTATAATCGAAGGAATATTAATCGCGCATACTTTTGTATTTTATATTATAAACATATATTCAATAAAAAAGTTGTTATACAATATTATCTATGCAATTGATGTGAATGACAAGATAATTGTTACGACGATTTCAGTAATCTTCTGTAATTGAATTATTGGACTCGAGCGCCAGAGGGATTGAAATTATATAATAATTTCTGTATTGTTACTTATTAAAATAATGTGGAAGGAATATTAATCACGCATATGTTTATATTTTATAATATAAACATTCATTCAATAAAAAATTTTTTATCCAATATTTCCATTTATTATTTCCCTATAAACATTTTATTCCTAAAGTACGGCATGTCATTCTGCGTGAACGTTATATGCTTATTATATGGAATCAAAAAGTTAAATTGATTTAAGTATGTTGATTTAAGCCGATTCGACGACTGCAACTTGACCAATGTAAAACTCTATCTAAACTCTGAAGTTTATCCATACGACGACTTGAATTTGGATTTTGGCAAACACAGATTGCTCAGGGCGATTCTGTACGATATGTACGCGCGTTTCTGCAAGAACTACTATGGATACGAATATCTCGAGCCGAGTCTCACCGTTTCAACATTCCTACGTAACGGCCCGTTTGTGATCATCGATTGCTCGCGCCAAAACGAATCCGTCAAAAGCGCCACCGTGGATGTTAGACTGGAATTCGATTGCATGGAGAACGTACCGCCGAATACCTCCGCGTACTGTCTCATCATACACGACCGCGTGATCGAGTACAATCCGTTGACGAACGTGGTGCGCAAATTAGTCTGAGTGTTCGCGGCAACGTCAACGTGAATATTTTCTCTCTCTCATTTCATCCAGAGGATAAGAGAGGGGTGGGGGGTGGGGGGAGTATAAATCAGATTGTTGCGAGACGGTTTTGCAGAGTTGCGCGTCATTTTTCTCGATCGACGCATCGACGAGAGAGAGAGAGAGATAAAGAAATCTCATCATCATGTCCGTACCAACGTTCGTGGACCTGCAAGGATTCCTCGTTGGGATGAAATTTGTCGTGAAGGAGGTGGCGGTGCTGAGAAAAGGCTGCATTCTGACGCATCACATCTTTAATTACCCCATGCCGTGGAATCTCCTCACAAAATCCGACAAATCGTGCGCTACCTGGTTAATTGCAAATCATTATGGATTACGATGGGAAGACGGAAACGTGCCGTACAGCAAGGTGAAACACCTGATTACATCGGCCGTGTTCGGTGAGGAAGAGGAAAATGATGACGACGACGACGACGACGACGAGATGCCGACTTTCGTGTACGTCAAGGGATGTCAGAAACGAGAATGGCTGGTGGATCTGCTGGAGAATTATGCGCGAAGAAACCTAATCGTCGAGACTCTGGATGCGCATTACGAAGATATCGATTCTTTGAATAAACTAGATGACGCCAATACTATGCGATGCGGAAAACATGAAAAGAATTGCGCATTACAAAATGTAATAAAACTATTTAACTGATGGTCGCGCGCGACGCCATGTCACCCGATGCCATAAGAATTTGCGAGTTTTTTAAAATAAATTATATATAACTTTTTATAATGTTTTATTTCTTACTACCTCGCCCGTCCTCCATCATCATCATCGTTAGAGTAAGCTTTACTTCCCTCTCTCCAAAAAAATCCACTGCGCAGTTCTATAAATATTAATTCCCCCTCCCTCTTTTCCCCACCACATCATTACTTTTAGAATTGTCGCGTATACTCGATTAATTTTATATGATCAGTCTCGTCGCGATCGCTTGTACTGACGGACAACTTCTCAGAGTTGAGAGAGGGTGAAAATGTTCTCCTTTAAAGAATGCAACAGCAGCAGCAGCAGCAGCAACAACGGTGGAAATCGTGTGAATGCCACGAATTATTACGTGCCGATTCACGACGTTGAAACTCAAACGTATGAGGCTAGATGTGATAGGTAAGTTTCTTTTACAGAGAAAAAACATATAGAGCCCAGTTTTTTATATATTTGCAAATTGTAATACTTACGCAATAAGAACTAATTTCATTTCTTTTATACAGCATGTCGTTGAAGCGTCGCGCGGTTCGCATACTCGGCAGACGATACGCGCTGACAGCCACGGGATACAAATTTCTCGAAATTGGCATCAACGTGGGCCCACCGAGCTACGTGGAGATCGCCGTTGGAGATCATCGAGGAAAGGAACTGCTGTTATCTCTCGAAACGTGGAATGCACTCTACGAGCAACGGCGAAATATTCAGAATTTCTTTCGCAACGACTACAAAGATGTCCATAGTTGTCTAAACGTTGGACCGCTAACGGTGAGAGTTTGTACGTCGCCGGTTATGAACGTCAAACTCATACGTTTAGAATCTGCAAACGTATACTTGATGATGACCGAATCGACGTTGCATCGTATGTTCGATCTCGATCGGTGCATCAATGCGAGATTCGCAGTACGCAAAAAAAACAATGGAAAAAAATGACGGATCGACGATGATCGACCGCAACGCATCGATGATAAAATTTAGGTAGGGAAGGACATGCATGTAAAGAAATTACATCGTTTAATTAGGTGTAAAAAAGTCTGTTTATTTAACTCTTTTTTAATACATAATATATCTTACGTACTAAAAACTAAAGCTGCAAGCTCACAATCGACGAGCTGATTCGTATTAGACGCATCGCT